>VDFB02201569.1:0-15349 GCA_007258455.2 Sequoia sempervirens | reverse complement strand
CGGGATCCCGTTTTTGAAAATTTGAATTTTTGTTTGCATTGTGGTTGGGTTTTTGCCTAGGTTTTTGGTTCGGGAAAAGCATTGGAAGTTCGAACCTAGGCCTTCAACTTGGTTTGACCTGCAAGTTGAAGGTTCTAACAATGTCAAATAAAAATACCGACTTTGGACATATGGTTGATGACCTTTTTCGCAAAAATTTCTAATGAAATTAAAACCCATTTTAGATGAAACAATGCATATTCTAAATATGTAATTTGTTTTGCAATTGGATTATTTTTTCTATTTTTCAATTAATTTCTAATAAAATTGGTCCATAAACTTTAAATATCAGGGTTTTTTACTATTTTAATAACTTTTGGTCAACATAACATTTTGACAAACGGATTGCACAAGAACAAACTTCAGAAAATTCTTTTCAATTTTAAAAAAAATCAAAAAATGATAAGTTTAGGTCATCTTATGCATGTCGTACACGACGATTTTTCAAAACGACAAATCTGCCTAATAAAAATTTAACAAAAAAATATATATTCAATAAAAAAATACAAAAAAATATCAAGAACAAGCTTTAGTGAGTCATAAAACTTATCCCAAAAGGATTTAGAAAAATACGATAATTTAAGTCAAAATATGGATGTCGACACGGCATGTATAGTAAAAAATTGACTTTTTAAATAGTGGTTTTAGAAATGCCTATTAAAACTCAATTTGAACAATCTAGGTATTGAAATAAATTACATATTTGGAAACTAGACTACGAGCACTACATTTTATGATTATGGAATTTTTTAAAGATTTCATCTCTAAGTGCTTCAAATTTTAAGGTCAAATGTGTCAAATTCTGAAAATCAGGAAAAACACTTCCACTTTTTGGCCAAAAAGTGGACTCAACTTCTTACACACACCCATACATCTAAATGCAACAATTTACACTCTACTTGGAAATCAAGTTTTGTTGTTTTCATAATCATTTTTTTAAGCTAGTCCTCAAAATTGTAAGTGTTTGTTTTGATCAAGGTAGTAAAGATATAAGGTAACTTACAAAAAAGGATTTTAATAACAACAATAGGATCTGTTGTAGACTCAGAGATATCCTACAACATGTAGAGGTCTTTTTTTCTAGAATTTGTAGTAAACTAGTGGCAGCTTCATCAAAATCATTACACCGAAGGCTGGCTAAATGGTCTTGCAGCTTTAACTGCAGAAGGTAGCGATAGTTGCATTCCTCGATTTCCATCTGGTAGCAATCACAAAGCCAGACATCAGCACGGGAGCATGTGCATTTTATTTTTCATTCTTTCCCATTAACGAATAAGGGGAAAGCAGGATAACAAAAAGATTCAATTTTTACAATTTGAATGGTTGCTTTTAAAATGGCTTCAATAGTTTCTAGCAAGCAAAGGTAGTTGTTCAAGATAAATGCAATAGTAACTCTATCATTTGAAGGATGAAGCCTACGAGGTGCAAAATAAGATGAAACCATATGTTCTACTTTGATTGGGCCCTTGGATCTGAGTGTGTTTTGTGTTTTCCTCAAGAATAGAATGATTAATTTCAAGGACTGTTGTTGTTGATGTGTTGATAACTTTTGCATTAAAGTAGCCTACACAGCCACCACACACAACAACTATGACTCTATCACCAAAAAGAAACATCCGCTTTGAGACATCACCTTTTTCTTGCCAACTTGGTCCCCACAAATTAACATCAATTAAAAAAAGCAGAGATATCATATAGTTTAATAGTTTGCTAGATTGTTTCAGATCCATTTTTCCTAGAAACAGTTGATATGTACCCAACATGGACTACATTGCCAATAATATCAACCAAACTATTATCACTATAATTGGTTATGTCATTAACTGGCACAAAGGATGAGGTTTTTTTTTGGCACAGAGATGTCATCATCACACTGTTTTATTGTTGATTTTTCATCCAAAATAATTTCCAGATTACTATTTAATTTATTTGAATTTTTTATTTGCTTCCTTCACCGAACCTCTTGATATTAAATAAGTTGCAACTATCTCAACTCGACCATAATACAGTTTAACAATATCATCAAAACAAGTAACATGAATTTATGTCCCCTCCATATCTATAATGTCAAAACTAAAAATTTGGCCTTCACCTCTTTGTTTATGGAAATGGTACATCTCTCTAATATGTGTTACATTCCCTTTCACTTTCCAAACATTTTGATAAATGTTCAAAGCTTTAATAGGGCTAACATTTGGAGGACTATTTTGTTTTTGAGGGGATAGTTGCACACCAAATTTAGGGGTCCATTTAGAAGGAGAAGGTGACTCTAGTCCCAACATTTGCTCTTCTTGCTGCTTGAAGAGATACTTAGGGGTCCCAATGATTTGACAATCTGACATAATCACAACTACTTGTTGAATATGATTAAGGCCTTGAAAAAAGAAGTAAAACAATGTATTTGACACATTATATTAGGCACATATGAAGGAGAAAGAGAAATTTCAAAAATAGAGAAGAAACAACGCAACCCACCTTGAATCCTAGACATTCCTACAGACGTATTCTCGCAAACATACGAGGGACCCTATTTTCAAGGCACCTAAAAACAACAAATAATTGCATTTGGAAGGTAGTGTTCCTATTTGCATATGGTTTCCATCAAACAAGACAACCTTGTATCGCTCAACCTGCCCTTCATCACTGCCAAATTATTTAAAGGATAAGAGCTAAGGACCGAAGAGGGAACAACATCTCCAGCATTGATGGAATGAATTGGAAATGAATTTAAAGTTGGTTGTTTCTTTGTAGCAAACAAAGACAAGTTCAATCGAGGGAAATGCACTTCATCACACCAAATGGATAAAAGGAGTAAGGAAAAAAAAGGCTATAAAGAGATGTTTTTATGTGCTGGAAAAGATCAATGCATATGTGCTTCCACATCTATATGCTTTACCACGGTCAGCCATGTGTGTATACACCTAAAGGCCAATAAAACTAGAAACATAAATAGTAAAGGGTATGTGGTGTGCATTTTTGTATTTGAGAATCCTAAAATTAAAGGAACTGAAAGGAAATGTTCAAGTTGATTACAAGAGATGAAGGAAACAATAACATCAAATTTGAAATAGGTATAAGGAAAAGAAAATATAAACTTATCGAATTAAGATCTAGAGGTTGGTGGATGGTACCCTCAAAGTTGGACTCCACATCTGAACCTGTGGGGGATGTCACCAAATAAATTTTGGGGGGCTCTGGAGACCCATCCACAAAGCCTGATTCCACAGACATAGTTGTGGGAGCTTTTAGAGGGAGGAAATGTTGCAATTATTGTTGACTGATTGACAACTCTATTTCACAATAAAAATAAAATATTAAAGTATTGCAACATCCAATGGCAACTGGTAGACAACTTAAAAATATTGATAATCTGACAACCATTTTACTATTTTGATTAAATGACAATGGACCATATAACCATTCAACTTCTAATATTGTCCAAACAACAAGAGATACAACAACAAGAATAAAAATGATAAATGCAAATGAATATATGCCTATATGTATCTGTTTATCTTTGAGGTTGCTTATATATGTATTCATGTAGTTTTTTACTATATTTTTATATATAACTATATGTAGATATTTGTATATGTTGCTAGCTGGTCCCTTCATCCTTTCTTATCCAAACAATAGGATATACAAAAACAAGAATAAAAATGATTAAGTACATATATGCATTGAATTTCCTCCTTGTCTACACGTTTGAAAAAACACATATAACCAGATATATATATCCATATGTACACATGTATATACACTGGTATATCTAAATAAATGTATATACTATATTTATTCCTAACTATATAGTCATTGACATGCCAAGCAAGGACCTGCATAAAAATGGGCATAATGTCAAAGGTGCACAACGACAAGAAGGAACAATAAGCAAAGGGTGAAAGTTCTACAAGTCAGTAATATATTTTTGTAGACATCCAAAATATGCATACAAGTCAATCCAAAGGTTTAATCAAATAATACCATTTCATCTCTCATAAATCATTCAACCTCTATCTTGCATCATCCATTTAATTAAATAAATCAAGACTTTATTTAATTGAAATCCAATTCATATTTCCCCTTTTGATTTAAATAAATCCAAATATTTGAGTCAAATTGGTCAAACTCATCCTAATCATCATCCTAGCTAATTAATCCTGATTAAATGCTAATCCTAACCACTTGCATTCTCTAGATATTGCCACTTGCACAAATAAATCAATTTATTGATTTAATAAATCCAACATTTTCACTCAACATGGAATATTCCCTATAATTTGAAATCAAAAACAAGTGGACATGTATGTATCCAACAAGTCATTTATGAGCTCTTACATGGCTCTTACATGTCCCCTTCCAAAGGTCAAACTCAACATTCATTGCACAAATTTGAATTCAAATTTCCTCCCTCTTGGGCACATTTCCCAAATCTTGCACATGCATCAACCACTCACATGATGACAAGTGGCCTCTTTTCATTGGCATGTTTCTTAGTCCCACATTGGTCCCTCTTCAACACTCAACATTTGAAAATCTTTAAATAGAGGCTTCATCCTCAAGTAAATCCTCCACAATTTGATCCACAAAGCTAATGCAAAGTCACTCTCTTCATTTGAGAACTGATTTTGTCCACACAACTCCAAAATATCTTGGAATTTTCATCTCCAATATCATGCAAGGTCACTCTCTTCATTGGAGAAATGATCTTTTCCATCATTATCACTAGCTTATCTATCAAGGATTGGGAAAGGGCTATTTTCAACAATAGCACCAATCCACTATGAGATATAATTTGCTCCATGTTTCATTATATGCTTTCAATTTATCTACTTAGATCTTTGTTGCTTAGATTGCATTATTAGCTTGTGGAGTTATTTCATAGGGATGTTGATGATTAGTTTGGTTTTAAAATGCTAACCATATGCAGATTTTCACATTGACATTATGGCGCTAGAGGGAGGGCATGTTGCTTTTCATTTCTCTATGAGAAGCAAGTTTCTATTATGCCTTGGTACATATCAAACAAAAATGAGTAGGGATATTTGCAAAGCATTTTAACTTCTTATAGTCAGATAACATAATTCCCATTTGATATAATAAGACATCTGTTGTAGTCTATTCCTAAGTTTACTTGCTTTAGCAGTTCTGTAACTTTCTCTCAATAGGTCAATTAAATTGGTTCTAGGACTGTCATTTTGTTGCTACTCCGTTTGTGTGGCGATTCATTGGTATGAATCCCGATTCTAGCAAGAAATATTTTCTACTTGCAAAATGTCTGTTTGAGCTTTCTATTTTTGTATTTGAGGAAAAATCATTTTATTTCTGTCCACTGATTTAAGTATTCTTCCTATAAATGCAAAAATTTTCGTACATTGTATTTCATTGTTTATGCATTTGTGTGTTAAGGGTATATACCTCAGGGGATAAATTTGGATGCGCAGAGTCTCCCCCTGTACTGATCTTTTTCTTTGGAGTTAGAAGAAGCGACTAACAACTCTGATGAGTCAACACTGATTGGTGAAGGCTTTCATAGAAAGGTGACAAACGAAAACATGGGAAGGAAGCGCCCTCTTCTTGGGATTCAGACAACTTGACAGATCCATTGCCTCCAAATCACATAGTGTTGTTGCTGCTTTGTTTACCTAAGTCCTCCACTTCATTTGTCTAAACCCAACTTAGCTTAAATCGCACAATATAGCAACAATATATCTATTTCTTTTTGTGTAAATCTGTACCAACTTGCAGGAGGGTCTCTTATTCATCCCTGTCACTTGTGCTTCCAATTCCAAGTTGGATCTCTCTCTTTCTACCTGTGATATCAGAGGCATTCTAAAGCTCATCTATCTTTGGTAAGGGGTAAGGCAGTAAATCCGATGCATCCTAGTAGCCAATCATCTCTGTCTAAATAGCGTGTGTTCCCTTGCTAGTAAATGGACGATGTCAATTTCCTTTTGCTGAGTATTCCCACTGAGCTGGAAACAATAAAAAATGGCCCATCAATTCGTACTATAATTTCTGGCCACTGCTTCTCTAGTGCATAATTCACAGCTTCCAGGTGTTGAATATTTTAGTCAAATGTTACATTGCCCCCCGAGAAATGTGTTCCAATCTTTGATTTGGTCAAACACTTTAAGAGCATCCACTAGGCTCCCCCGACCTATTATACATGTTAATGAGATTATTCTGAAACATTGTACGAGTAGCAAATGCAAATCGCCTGTGAATAATGAAAGAGTGAGCCTTTTTCCCTTGTGAAAGGCTATTCTTGAGAATGTAGGTCTACAATGATTGAAAATGCATAGAGAAGTCCCCATTGGGTTTCTGTGTAATAAGTAGAATGTGCAGCGCATCCTTCAACTGTCCCTCTCTACATAATGGTGTGGGATTGAAGTGGGTAGCAGATGGCAATAACATTTTATGATTGCTATTCAGTATATGTCTACCATAATGATATTCCCAGTAAGTTGGGGAGCATTTAACTCGCTGTTGTTCAGCTACCATGGCGGTTACCCTCACCTCCCTTTGGCATGTCTTCTTCCATTTCATTGATGCAGACCCCTCACACCTCACGCGCCATCCATTAGAAACCTCTCTGAAAGTTAGTTGTTGTTTCTAATAACTAGTCAATGAAATATTGTTTGGTATCAAGCGCCCCAATCTGAGAAGACACAACTCACAAAAAATCGATAGCCATAGGAAAAGTATGACCTTTTCATCATTTCAACACAAAAGAGACCATCATTTCTGTTCCAACGCCTTTTGGTGCTTACAACCTAGAAATATCATTTCATGTCGTATAAAGCTTGTGGAAATATCAAAATCTGATGGTTGCATCCATACTTTCATGTCTTAGTCTTTATGTTCTTTGATGTCCATATGTTCCCCTCGCCCAGTAAATGCACTACTAAATTACAGCCTAGAAACTACAAGATCATTTATGTCAGAAAATTGTACAAACACCAACATCGACCAAAATTTTCCCAAGTTGCTAGATCTTCCCACGTTTCCTGCTAGATTTGCATTTAATATCAATTGAAGTCTTGTTTTTAATCTCTTGGAAATTTAATGTACGCTTAAAACTCTAAAATGTCCATTATTAATCTTGTTGGGAATAATAAATGTTGACACTAGAAATAGAGCCCTGTTTGAATATTGTACTTCATAAGGATGATTCGTATCTTTTTCTACAGCCTCAACATTAATTACTCTAGATGTCTTTGAGTCTACTTGCACGCTATTTATCTTGTTAATATTGTTGGTTTTAACTCATTTATGGTCTTTTGCAGGTTCGGTCAATGAGAATCAATATTTCATCATCCATGTTTTTCTACATTCAATCATTACATAGACTGTTTGTCTATATTGATCTTTGACCAGACATTTTACCTAAAGACTTTAATATTGGGAAAAGATTATGGATAGCAAGATTACTATTAATGATTCATTTATTAGTCTAGAATCATTAAGTCTTTATTATTTAAAATCGTTCTTTTGTTGAAGCCAATACCTAATATTCTAATCCTCACATGATTTCCTTTTGTTTGATAGGAAAACGAAGGTGTCAAAAGAAGACAAGGAAAGCAAAAAGGTACAAAGGAAAAGCGAAAAAGGAACAAACGAAGGACAACAAGGTACAATGAGGGAAAGCGAGGAAGACAAGGCTAATGAAGGAAAACGAAAGAGGGAGGATATTTTGAAAAATTAAAGTTTTTTTAAAACGCTTTAAGTGTTTGTTTAACACTTCTTCACGAAATTGTTATCTTTCGTTCTTAGGACACAAACTTTCGATTGAGTCTAAAAAGAACACTTTGATTTTCATTTGCAAAGGGTTAAATTGAAACTTAGACACCTACTAGATTTCAATATGGGCTAACATTTAACAAGTAATCTTCATCTTTCCTTTGGTGCTTAAAACAAATCAAATCATTGATTTGAAGGATAAAATGAATGTGTGCTTTTATTGTTTTGTAATTATTTACACAAAGTAATATCATCAAAAGACGTATGCGCTTCTCTTACACCTCACGATGATCTTGAGAATCAAAATGCTTTTGGTGACATTAAGTTACGTAAATAATTGCCCATACACACTTTGATTTGGGTTTAAAATTGAACAAAAACACTTTGCGAGTGGGAGTTAGGTATATCGTGTGTGTTCTCCCTTTGTTTCTAAATGAAGATCGATCGAACTACGAATGTGCTTGCTCGCTATTGTTTACCTTTAGAGGGCCTGCCTAAGAGACACATCCAAAAGGAGAACTCAAAGGTGATTCCAACTGGTTTTTCATTTGGGCCGGTATACAAATGGATAAGACTAAATTTTCAAGTCCTCATGGTATGTAGGCCCAGCCGCATGTCTCGTGAATGGGTACTACCAGAAATGTATAAGAGCCCATAGATTGATTAAAGCCTTTAGTGGGTTTTTTTGACGCTTCACAAGGTGCCATGTCCCCATGTGTCATTAAGAACCTTGTTTAGAAGTTGCCAACTAGCCAATTCAATGAGTTTATCAAAGTGGTGCATTGGAACTTAGATTCCAAGCAGTTATTTCATGTCCGATTTGGTTGAAATATATTCCCATGAGTAAGCCCAATTCTTAAAACATACCAATTGGAGCTAGGGTGTTACATTGCTTGAAAACTCCATCTATTTAGGATCTAGGACAATTGCTTATAGAATGCTTAATGTAAATGATCACTTAATACAATGCTCAAATGAACAAATGAACATAATATAATTGCCAAGATAATGAACTGAAAAGAAAGAGAGAAAATAAAGAGACAAACGCAATTGATAACGGAGTTCATCCCTAAGGACTACGTCTTCGGGCCCCTCTCCAACGAAGTGACTGATCCAATTATACTCCAAAAATAGTTACAATTGCTTCATTGACTATCTCCTTCAAGCATAGTAGCATAACGTTCCTCTGATGTGCAGAAATGTCTACAAAATCTCTTGAGCATTCTCTCGTTCTCACCACCTGGACTTGGAAAAACAAGGCCTACACCCCTCTTTTTATACATAAAATTTGCCTAATTAGGCCTAACCACCAAAATAAATGCCTAACTCCCTTACCAACTCGTACAATATCTCATTTGACTTCTATTAGCTTCTAGTTTTGATTTATGGTTAGGTTGTTGTGCTTGTTTATGGCTTAATAAGCCATTTGTTAGAGGCTTGGCCAGTAATCATACAACAAAACCCACCGTGGCCCCTATATAGTTGAGGCTTGGCTCGCGGCCTACTGGTGGTTAGCTCTTTTGTTAGAGCAGCTGGCACAGGTTCAAACCGTCGGGCTGTTCATTTTTTTTAAAACAAATTTCCAACAAAGTTTTAACAAAAGAAATCTTCACCACATGTGAATCGAGGCCGAGCTCACCGGCGCAACGGTGAAGAATGAGGCTGTTTCGGCGAATATCGCGGGGTCGAACCCTGCCATGTATTTTGTTGCAACAAAAAAACAACCCATTCCAACCAGACCGCTGCCAATGAGACACGTGTCGCACTGCAATTCACCGAACCCGATGACATGTATGCTGACGAAGACAATCCGTACGCTGACTGGTCTGCTGACGAAGCCGCTCACATGGCCGATGACATGTCGTACGGATGCCACGTGTCGCATTCCCATTGGTTCGTACAATCTGACTCAGCTGCCACGCGTCACGTCAAAATTCACCTATGTGTAATCCGTACAGTACGAACTGACACGTCAACATGATGACGTCATCAATATCGCATCTGTCAACCAAACTTCTTTGATCGCTTGTAACTCGAAAGTATATCGAGCGCGTCGCACTCTCAATTTAAATGAACGCCATTTAATCATCTCGATGAGCTCTTTGCGATGACGCTGCTTCCATAAATTTTTGAGATGATTATTTTTTCACCTTCTAGATGCCCCTGAAGCCAGTTTGACTAGAAGTTTGACTAGCCGTAACTTGCACAAATGGAGTCCTTTTCGCCCCGTTCAAGTTGCGTTGGAACCAGGACGTTGTTCTCTTTCTAATGGTGCTAAAATCTGGAGCATTGGAGACACTTCAAATTTCACTAAAAAAATGTCCCCCGGATCAGGCCTCCCCACTGGAGAGCTTTTGGACCTCCAAAAGCTTGATTACTTGGAAAGTAAGTGAGGGTAAAGTTCCCTCACTTTACCAATTTCCATCCATCTTGCTTTGCTTGGATGCATCCCCTTCAGGCCCACTCTGAGGTACTCAACATCTCCTCTTCGTGAAGTTCTGACATTCCACGAGAATAAACATCTTCCTCGGCAACTCGACATGTACTCGGTGAAAGGTCATCAACTGATGGAACCTGAATGTTCGTGACCTCATCTAGGATCATTGGAGGCTCATACAATTTCAAATTCTCAACATTGACAACCGAGTAAATATGCATGTATGGAGGAAGATTGAGGTGGAAGGCATTGGTACCAATCTTCTCAAGGATCTCAAAAGGACCATACCTAATTGGCTTAAGCTTTTTACCTTCACCTTGCATCCTTTCCTTGCTGATGTGTAACCAAACTCGGTCTCCAACCTGAAAATGATGATCAGTGCGATGCTTGTCATGGCGAACCTTGTATTTTGCTTGGCTCTATTCCAACCGTGCTTCCACTGCCTGATGAATTGCTTGGACTTTCTGGATGAACTTCAAAGCCTTCTCTGCATCATGGTGTCCATCTTTAACATCATCTTTCCCAAAAGCAAAATCCATCAGTGTCTTGGGAACATAACCAAAGCATGTCTCAAAAGGAGACCTCTTAGTAGAAGAGTGTGCTGCATGGTTGTAGGCATGCTGCACATAATGAAGATTCTCATCCCACAACTTAGGATGCTCACTGCAGTAACCTCTGAGTAGATGCACAACTATCCTGTTTACAACCTCTATCTGTCCGTCGGTCTGCGGATGGAAGGCCGTACTTTTCTTAAGTCTGGTGTCCATAAGTCCCCACAAAGCTGACCAAAATTCTAAGAATCGAGAATCTCGATCCGATACAATAGAAGTAGGTAACCTAAAATGAACCCATACAAATTGAAAGTACAAATGAGCTGTCAGTTCAGCAGTGACTTGCTTTTTACATGGCATCAAAATACACATTTTGCTGAATCGATCAACTACTACATACAAATAATCATGTCCCTTCCTAGACATAGGTAACCCCCCAACAAAGTCCATTGACACACTTTCCCATGGATGAGAAGGTACAGGTAGAGGTGTGTACAAACCCAACTTCTTGTTACTAGGCTTACTAGTTGCACACATAACACAACCTCTAATATACTTAGTTACAGAGGCCAATAACAATATTTTTGCAGCTGAGTCAATGTTTTGTTTTAACATTCCAAAGTGCCCTCGGTGACCAATGAAGTATGTGCTTCTCTTAATAACCCTGGTGGTTGTTCATCCTTCGAACACATAATTTTCCTGCGATATGGGAAAGTACTCTATCTTGGTACATAATAATCTTTCTCTTCTACATGTTTACCTTTCATTAAAGCAACATAGATATCCTTAAAGTTCTCATCATTAGCATATTGTTCTTGAAAACTTTCATGAACCATAGAACTATTCTGAAGGATTATCAAAGCATTCATCATAGGAGGTCTAGAGAGCATGTCTGCTACTTTGTTATGGGTACCTTTCTTATACTTAATAACCAAATGAAACTATTGTAGAAAACCCATCCATCGAAAGTGCCTACTTTGTTGCAGTTTAGTTTGTGAGTGCAACACTCAAGTGGTCGGTGATCGCCAGGATTACGCTTTCTTTCCCCATTATGTAATGTTTCCATTTTTAACACTGAACTAAAGCATAAAGTTCTTATCATAAGTGGGATAGTTACTTACTGCTCTTGAAAAAGTTTCAGAGTGGTAGCAAACTGGTTTACCTCCTTGCATGAGTACTGCTCCCATGGAAAATCCACTCGCATCTGTCTCGATCTCAAACGGTTGATGTAGATCCGGTAAGGCCAAAACTGGTGCGGTGCTCAACTTTCCCTTCAAAGTGTCGAAAGCCTTCTGTTGTGGACCTCCCCACTGAAAAGTTGCTCTTGTACTGGTTAATGCATGCAATGGTGATGCTATATAAGAGAACAAATTTGGTAATGAACTTTCCAAGCATCGAATCCGCACTTAGGAAACTTCCACCTTTGTGGACTGTGACTGGCTTAGGCTATTTTACAATGAGCTGACCTTCGGTAGGTGTACTTCTTCAATTGACTACACCCCCACGCATATAGCTCTGGCACACTAAGATGTCTTAGCAAATTCACATTTGTGACATCTTTACATACAATTTTTCTTTTCTCAATACATCAAAGACTTTCTTTACATGACTTTACATGATCTTCCTGTCTAACCGAATACAAGAATATCATCTTAGATAGATTCACAGACAAAATCATCAATAAAAGGATGAAAGACATCATTCATGACTCTCATAAAGGTAGTTGGTGCATTACAAAGCCAAAAAGGCATAACCAACCACTCAAATAGTCCCTATTTTGTCTTAAATGCAGTCTTCCAAATATCATCTTCTGCAATTCTTATCTGATGATAACCACTTCTCAAATCTAACTTAGTGAAATAAACTGCATGTTTTAATTGATCAAGTAAATCATCTATTCTGGGAAGAGGATACCTGTTCTTTACCGTTATCTTGTTCAAAGCACGATAGTCGATGCACATCCTCCAAGTTCCATCTTTCTTTGGAACCAAGACAATTGGAGAACCACAAGGAGAAGTACTAGGACGAATAACTCCTTTTTCCACCAACTCTTGAACCTGCTTTTTAATTTCCTCATTCTGCATAACTGATAAACGGTACATGCCGATATTAGGAAGTGGCACATCCTGCTGTAACTGGATTTCATGCTGTATCTCTCTCTTGGGTGGCAACCCCTTCAGTTCCTGAAACATGTCATCATAAGTGGAAATAATCTTGACCATTTCAGTTTTATGTTTTGGGTCACACCCCTTGAAGGCCTCAGATTTATCATCTTCTTTGGCTTTTACAAGCATCAATACAAAGTTCTTACTTGAGTTGACCAACCTCTTCATTTGCCCAGCATTAACTAGTGTAAGATTAGTCTTCACCTTATGTGCCCGTACAATGTATTCTACCCCATCTTTAAAAGGATGATACTTATTCTCCCCCCTATAAAAGATTGCTTTTCTATCATAAAGATAAGGACTTCCCAACACAAGCCCACAAATATCCAAAGGGACCACATCTACTTCTACCTCATCTACAAAGTTTGCAGTGATAGCAAATCTCAATTTACACTGTTTAGTTACTTGTAGTTGAGCATCATCGCAAACCCATCCAAGTGGATATGGTTTCGGATGAGGTGTTGTAGTCAAATTAAGTTTCTTTACAACTTCTTCAGATATTAAGTTGACTTGTGAACCCGTATCAAACAGAGTATCAACCTTAGTGTGTTTTGTTACAACACGAATGTGAAAAAATTCATTTCTTTGCTTATCAACCTTAGGAGAAGATTCTTTACTTGTACTTGCACTGGCATTAGAAAAACTTGCGTCAGATGAGAGAGATATACCTTTCCTTTTACCTTGGATTTCGGTAGCAACAATCTTCATCTCATCTCCAGAGTCTGAACCAAGATTTTGTTGAATCACTACAGTATTCTTCTGCTTGCCTTTGTTACCTCCATATCTTTTCGGCCTCAACTCAGGATGAAGCTTCCAACATCTTGAATCATCATGCCCCTCTTTCTTGCAATGGGAGCATGTGGGTTTCTCACCCTCTTTCTTAGTTGTAGCTGTCTTCTTCCCTTTTCCTTTATCTTTGTCTTTTTCTTTCCCTTTAGAATTACCCTCGAACTTAGATGGCTTCTTGGAAAAGTTATCACTAAAAGTGTTCTTACCCCTTGACTCTATATGAGTAGCTTGAATAGACACCTCATCTAGATTGTTGGGACTCAACATCAAAATAGTGTGCCTAAGGTAAGAATGCAAACCACCAATGTACTTAAGTAATGTGTCTTGGGTATACAAGGGAACATTTAAAGCAATCACCCGTTTTCTAAACTCATGCGTATAATCCTAGACAGACTGCCCCTTACCTTGCCTAAAGGTTTGCCAATTCATGGTTAACTGTTGCATGTAACCTAAAGGATAGAATTGTTTCCTAAGGGTAGCAACAAACTCCATCCAAGACATATTAACTTGACCATGGTGAGCAATTTCTTCCCGAGTCTTACTCTCCCACCAGGTGAGAGCTGTACCTCCCAACCGGAGAGTGGCTAATTAGATCCTAGAAGCATCTTCTACTAGGCCTTGAATCCTACAGTACACTTCTACTTGCTGGACCCAATCATCTAACTTCTCAGCATTTAACTCCCCACAATATTTAGGTAATTCAAATTTTACATCTAGCTTAATAACAGGCTTAGATTTTCTCTTAAATGGATTTACATTAGAAGAAGGAGAAGGAGAAGGAGGAGAAGGGGGAGGAGAAGAAGGAGAAGATGGAGGAGAAGGAGTTTATGGAGCTTTCTCCTCTGTCTTTCTGATCTTCCTGCTTCTCGTGCTTTGAAGAACCTCCCTTTTCGCGCTTCTTCTTTTTTGCATAGAGTTCGTCCACCATCACCTTCATGTCTAGAAATAGCTTCTGGAAATCCTTGTCATTGAGCTCTGAACTTTGTCCACCTTCTTTTGCTTCCATCTGTGACGGTGGATTAGCTCTTCATCTTCCAATCTCTGGATTATATTCTTCAAGTTCTCCTTCGCCTGATTGCAACCTGGATCTCGTTAGCATTCAATTTCTGCAATACTAGCCACACACAAAGCTCTGATACCAACTTGATCTATTTAGGATCTAGGACAATTGCTTTTAGAATGCATAACGTAAAAGATCACTTAATACAATGCTCAAATGAATAAATGAACATACTATAATTGCCAAGATAATGAACTGAAAAGAAAGAGAGAAAATAAAGAGGAGACAAACGCAATTGATAATGGATTTCATCCCTAAGGACTACGTCTCTGGTCCCCTCTCCAACGGAGTGACTGATCCGATTATACTCCAAAAACAGTTACAATTGCTTCAATGACTATCTCCTTCAAGCACAGCAGCATAACGTTCCTCTGATGTGCAGAAATGTCTACAAAATCTCCTGAGCATTCTCTCATTCTCACCACTTGGACTTGGAAAATCAAGGCCTACACCCTTCTTTTTATACATAAAATTTTCCTAATTAGGCTTAACCACCAAAATAAATGCCTAACTCCCTTATCAACTCGTACAACACCTCTTTTGCCTTCTATTAGCTTCTGGTTTTGAT
>VDFB02201568.1:0-33714 GCA_007258455.2 Sequoia sempervirens | reverse complement strand
AAAAAACTAATGATACATGAACCTATTTAGGTTTTTTCTTGTTTTTTTTTGGAAGTGTGCACTTGAACTCTATATGAACCTCAGATCCATATAAGTTTGATAGGAATCTATAAAAATAGCCACATACTGCTCGATGCTATCCAACAATTTTAGTTCATTTTAGCTCATTTCAATTTCTCCTGTAGAATTAACGCTCTATCAATTTCTTCCGCCTTTGTAAATAAGTGCACCCTTATAATTTGATGCTTTTCTTGATTTTTTTCTCTTGATTTTACAGAACTCCTTAATACTATTTTTGAGGTATATTTTGATATTTCACTTGAGGTACACCTTGGTGTTGAAAAATTTCTTGATATTGCGGATATTGGAAGTGTTGTTGTTGTGGCTATTGAGGTGTTTGTGGAATAATGTCCATTGGTTGTGGATATGTAATGTTCTGACATTGCGCATGACATTGGTGATATGTTAGATTTTGATTTCATTTAATTTCCTCAAGATCTCTCTCAATTTTATCTAGGGAAATTTGAAGTTTTGGATTCATTTCTTGATGGTAATTTTGAAATCCCTGATGTTGTTGCCCTATTTGATGTTGTGACCCTTGATAAGAGTAATTTGGTAAATAGATCAACATGTTTTGGGGATGTTTTGATACTCAATACCCTATCATAAGGTCACTCGGTTTATATTTCCAACAGGGTCATACCTATGGCCACGCGAGAGGTAGTAATATGGGTCTTTTGACTGCTATGTTTGCTTTTTCTTCCTCTTCATTTAAGATGATTGATGTGGTGAGAAACTAACGGGGTGTTTCATTTTGCTTAAATATAAAGTTTCTCAAACTTCTTATGATGTCAGTTTGTGCACCTTCAATGTGTGTGAGACTAGGTTGAATAATTGGTGCTACAAGGCTTGGTTGTTGAACTAGAGTTTTTGGTCGCCAAATGGTCATAAAGTGTAAATGGTAACAAAGAGGCAGCTGATATGAAATATAACCTGTTATGTTTTGGTTTTTAAATTAAATTGGCAAGCCACCCAATCTGATAACAATATTCCTGCAGGTGCCTTTGTTGTATACTTGGAGCCATGGCATGCTGTTGTCTTTGACTCTCTTGATTTGAGAAAGAACCATGTGAAGGTAATTTTACTTTTGTTTGCGAGATTAAGTAATTGACAGTAATTAGGAAAAACTTGTTAAAATTGTTGTTTGACATTTTAGGGTCTCACGAAATCAATTTGGGCCTTCTTACAGGAAGAGAGCAGAGCTATTGTTTTTTGTTCTATGAGCTCTGGGTTGCAGATCTCTTTATGAAGAGGGTCCAAGACAATGCTACCTGGTCATTGTTTTGTCCAAATGAATCTCCTGGACTAGCAAATTGCTGGGGTGAAGAGTTTGAAAACTGTACCTGACATATGAGTAGCAAGTAAAGCCTTTGTTTCCCTCTACTTAATTTATTTGTTTCGGTGAATCTGTTCTTGGAATGCATTGTGGCTCAAAGATTGGATAATTGGATCAGGGAAAGGCAAAGAAAGTCGTGCAAGCCCACAAGCTGTGGTTTGCAATTCTAGAAGCTCAGATAGAAATAGAAAACACTTACCTTCTATTCAAGGTAAGTTAATATTTTCTTGAGGAATTTAGCTAATTTTTAAATTGCATTTTCATTGTTTGTTTGAAGAACTAATCCTATTTTGGGCTTCAGGATCACTGCAATAGAAAGAGAAATCAACAGAATCTTGGAGCAAAAAAGTCCTCAAACCTTTGCACTGATATTATCAAGTACACTAGCCCAACAGAAACTACAGTCTGTAATTTGGCATTGCTTGCTCTACCAAGTTTTGTAAGAGAAAAGGTGAGTTGAATGATAATAGCTTCTTCTCACTGCATTGAATATTTCACAATGGGACTTCTAACTAATTTGGGAGCCATTTCTTGCAGGGGGTTCCAGCTGAATCTCATCCATCTAAGCTTGTTGGCAGCGGGGGTTCTTATAACCTTTACTTTGATTTTGATAAGCTAGGAGAGGTCAATTTCTGATTTCCATTTTGTAATGTATTAGTTTTTCTTTGTTGTATGGTTGTGTTGAACTTGTCTCTGTGGTTTTGGTTAATGTATTTTTAATCTTTGCAACAATGTAACAAGTCACAGCCATAGTTACTGCGAACCTAAACAAAATCATTGATGTGAATTACTATCCTGTGGAAACTACCAAACGATCTAACATGCGCCACAGGCCAATAGGCATTGGAGTTCAGGGTCTTGTTGATACATTATCTTGCTTGACATGCTAATTGATTCTCAAGAAGTGGGTGGTCAAACAACAATGAATTGGTTATTTCACGATTTTGGTTTCTCTTCATTGATGTTGCCAAGCCTTCCATATGGAAATGTAGAGGAAATGAAGCTTTAATATGAAAGAGCCAACAAAATTTTGTCCAACTATTAACTATGGTATACTCTGAAATAATACTTTGGAGCTAACCCCAGTTGTATTTTCAGGCCCTTCATCCTTAGGAACCACAGTGTCAGCAAGGAGCGATGAATAATTCTGTGTTTTTGAGTTACCAGTCTGTTCACAAGGTTTGGATGACTCTCCACCCACGCACTAATTTTCACCATAGTCCGTTGTTTGTACCATTCATTAACACCACTCTTCAATGCCACAAACCTATCTTCATCAGCGAAAGTGAAATTAACTCCTTTGCACAGACCATTGAACAGGTCACTCGCTTCCTCATCAGTTCCAATGGAGCTCTAAATTATTCCCTTCTTCTTGAGCAAAGCCACGTCCTCCACAGTCTCCATCAAACTATTCATCAGAAATACATACTCTAAAATAACGGTGAATTCTTTTTCTTGGCAGATGTCCACATCCATGAGGTTCCTGAAGATCAATTCTGTAGCATCAGAAAGCCATATCACAGGGAGAAACAGAGTATTTTTCTATTCGTCGAAACGGAGGTCCTTTGCTGAGGGAACTCCCTTGTACGACTTAAACATCATTCCCCTCTTGTATAACTCTGTAGCGGAAGCCACGAGGTATTGATACTTAGACTCTTTCTTCAGTTTATGAGCTGTTGTATGACAATGAAGACCACGAAGATAACGATGGTGTCTGCCCTCTGGTACTGTAATATGAATATCCCCTGCCTTTTCTCCTTCACCGGTAATCTTTGACTCCTGCAGAATGAAATCATGGAAAAATCCCAAAATGTGGTTGTATTGCTTCAGATTTTTATAACTTGGGTTCTTCCTTCAAGTTTTTCTCGCGTTCATAATGCTCTGTTGGCGATTCCCCTATTTTTTGCTGCAAGAAAGGGTGAGCCAAGGCAACTATACCATCACGAATCATTCTAAGCAGCTCTATCCTTGCCTTTTCTTCTGTGCAATTGTACTTCATTTGCAATAGCCCAAGGAGGAGGACTATGGGAACCTGATTTTCAAGCAATAGTAGATCAGTTAGGATATCTAATTGACAAGAACGGACCCGGTTTCTATTAAAAATAGGATCCAGGTTCCTTTGTGATTCATCACTGAGAAGCCTGAGAGTCTCTAGAATGAAGCATCCATTCAGAGTGAAGAGCCACGCAATGATTTCTTCCTTACAGTCTGATTTTACTTCATAGCTTGCATCCTATCATCAACTGACTTTTGCTATAAATAGTTAGTCCTAAGAAAAGCAATTTTCATTTTTCTTGCAGTTTTTTTCCATCCCTTTCAATATACTGCCAGATTATATCCAGCTATCGGCGTAACCATTGCACCTTGTTGAGGTGCAAGCGCTAGTATTGTAGAGGGGAAATGTAAATATTCATGGGGTTTAACTTATGGGTAAGAATATTATTATTAGGTAGAAAACAAAAAAATTAAGGTGAAAATAAAATAAAAATCAATATTAAAATAACCCATGTTAATATTGGTATTAAGAAATATTGGATTTAAGTAAAACAATAGTATTAATATAAAACAAAAATGGTAGTAGTGAATTAGTAAATTAGTTATATTAAAAGAATAGTGGGATGCAATGAATGCCAACATTATTTTAGTAATATTATTTTTCTAAATAAATAACATTAGTGTTAGTTGATTAAATAGCAATAAAATTTGTATTGAAATTGGCAAATAAATATTATTGTTATTATTTGGGTTAAAAATTAAAGATAAGGTATTAATGTTAGATTGAGATTTGAAAATAATAATATTATGTTGGCTAAATACTAATCCTACTATTAGCTTATCATTTTAATATTAAGAATGACATCCCTAATGTATTTGATTAAATATTAGTATTACCATTATTCAATTATTGTTAAAGGATAAAGTCATCATGATCCTTGGAGAGGTGTTATAACACATAAATTTATTTTGTGAACTTTTAGCAAAAAAAACTAAATAATAAGGCTGCCTGATGCATATAGTTTATACACCATATCTATGCATGGTTATCATTCATTAAAGGTTTATACGTTTGTAGTTTAGAAAAGAAATAAAATAAAATGGTTGTGTTGTGTCCAAGGTGTAAAATCTTGAACATGACAGTTAGATTCCCAATAAAAAAAGAGTTTGATAAACTTATACCTTGAATATTATTATAATAGAAAATCTATTTTGAATCCAAATCTATTTTCCTTGATCTGTTATTTTGTATCTTGATACCTAGAAACTTTCATCATAGAACAAATCGTTTTCATTTTTTTTCTATTAAAGATAAACCTATAAGATAATCTCTCCTATACTTTCATTTCTTCAACCTACCTTTGCATAGACTTTTACCTTGTGCTTTGTTGACTAAACTCATGACTTCAAGGAACCATACCTATCATGAGATATCATTTTTCATACATCCATACTAGCATAATTTCAACTTACAGTATCTAACAAAAATTAACCTTCCATTATTCTTTAATGGATGTTTATGGCTTGATTCAGAATATTCATTTGAAACCACCATAACGAATAATGGTAGAGGTTGTGCTGTTCATAATTTTTTTCACATTTCGAAAACCTTTTCATGGTAATTCAATGTGCACATGGGAAGAAATATTAGAACTCAAGTTCGAAAGAATCAACTTTTCAGATGAAGGATAAACTAGAAGTCAATTTGAGGTCTCTTAACTGTACCATGGAAGGATTGAAATTTAATCTTACAATTTCATGGGTTGAGTAATATTCGTGACAGTAGATCGATTTAATCATGCCTAGTAATCGCTGGCTCTCTTTAACATGCTGATTGTGTATGTGAAAATCAATACTTGGGGCTTCCATATATTTTTGTTTTGGAGTTTTTACATCCGATTGTGTAAATCATTTTATTTTCATAACAGATCATAAAATGTGATCGAAAAAAAAATATTTGATAGAAAAATATATACATGATGAATCAAAGAAATTGCATGATTTGCCATGCGTTCCAGAGGATGGTGTAGTTGTGTAAGTCAGCTGTGGGATCGAATCATAAACAAAATTGCTGCTCCCTACCCTCTTTACCTCGACCGAAGATGTTAGTGTGCAAGATATGGGGTTGGCCCAAAGTATTTCCCAGAAATTCCATATCTATCTCGTCATGCATGTCACCCTCAGAGCTAAGTTGCATACGCACGCAAGGAGATTCATTAGGATATATCAAGTTTAGGTCCCGCAGAAGATAATGGATCGCGGATCTGCTGAAGGTAAACGAACTGGGTCGTCCTGATTTTATAAAACGAAATGGGCTTCTCGCGTTTTATTAAAAATCTAATTTTTTCCATTCGATATGATGTTGTTTACTGTCGTAGAATAATTCTATTTTTTCGCTTTCTTCAGATTCCAGGCTTATCAGATCTGCTAGTGTTGTGGACAGCGCAAGCGTTAGAAGCTTTTGCAGTAGGTGAAAGCCAACTGAAGATCATAAGCGTATATTGAACTTCCATTTTCATGAGCCGAACAAGAAATCCATCGGTTGACTAAATAAAGGAGATTGCTGCTGAGCTGGTGCGTTATGGCAGGGCGGAAGGCAAGGACGTGTTCTACTGGTTTCAGAATGCCACTGCAAGAGAGAAACGGAAGAAGGAACAACCGCAAACATGTAAGTAGTACTGATTACAAGGGCAGGTAGATTCTTATGAGTTTGTTATTCACATTGTTTTTTTTGACTAACCTGCCTTCTAATCAATACTACTTCATGTTTGTGGTTGTTCCTTCTTCCGTTTCTGTTGCAGTGGCATTCTGAAACCGGTAGAAAACGTTCTGGCCTTCCGCCCTGCCATTACGCTGCAGCTCAGCAGTAATCTGCTTTATTTGGTCCAAGGAAGGATTTCTAATGCTTGCGCTCTCCACAACACTAGTAGATCTGATAATGAAATGCCTGGAATCTGAAGGAAACAAAATAATAGAACTATTCTACGACAATGAACATCATATCCGCGTGAAAAACTAGATTTTTTAATAAAACGTGAACAACCCAATTCTGATTTATAAAATCAGAACGGCCCGGTTCATTTACCTCAAGCCGATCTGCGATCCATTATCTTCTGCTTGCCCTAAACTTGAAATATCCTTAGAACTGCACCCAAGGACGCTTCACTCACACAGAATGTGGTTACTTGCCCGCCGAATCTCCGGCAACAAGCTTCATAAGCATACTGAAGCTCCCAGACAAGAATTCCTCCTTTGATTGGATTAATGATCCTAAAACAAAAGGAAACATCAGTTTATTTTGTTTCATATAAGTTTACTAAACCCATCTCAGAGTATCTGATAACCATCCTTTGAACCTAATCAATCTATGCAGTGGACCCAAGCACATTGGATAAAACATCAGTCTATAATCATTCGTGGGTACTTGGAAATGAATGCAAATGTCAAGAGGATTAAATAAAATTTACCCGAGGAGGCCTGATTGAGAGAAAGCTCCAAGTCCTGACCATCACTGAATATGCTGACATTAACGGCGCCCCACATCACATCTATGTCATCATAGAAATTTGCATAAACTCTGTGGTAGAAATAGATATGAGCAGGAACAACAGAATACAATGAAGAAGGCTGAAAGCACCCATGGCTGGGCCAACAGGATTACTGCCTAGATGAAATGTCCTTTCTCTTCGTATTCCTTTAGATCATGGGACAAAAGGACAGTTAGAGAATGACAAGAATGTGAGAAGGAATGGCCAAAGCAAAAGAATTTAAAGATCTTTAGAACCGCATAATCAGCCAGCTGTTTCGCCTGTCAGTATTGGAACTTAGCGAAGATGGGTGAGAGGGATGCAGAAAGCCAAGGTGACAACAAAAATAAGCGGACAGTAGATGCTTTCCAAATTCCCATTTTTTTTGGGTATCAAAGCATTTTCTCTGGAAGAGAAACTGAATGCATCGCCAATCTGGTGAACAGGGACACAATAAATTCCAACGCAGACGCTTCATATCCTCTCCAACCACCTGTCTACAGCACCGTTTAGTATAGAAGATAAAATTTTTACCAATGACATCCATTCTGTTATATTGAAATTTACAGAATTAATGCAAGTGATATCCGCTGGATTACAATTTACAAGACAATTGTTAGTGCTGTTTTCTTTTTCATGCTCCGGAAACAAGGGATTCTTTGGCTGTCTCTAATATTGAAGACCTTGAGTTGATTGTCTCTAATCTTGAAAACTTAAAAAAAGAAAAATGAATCGTATACATATTAGCATATATATATATATTATTTTAAATAAATATATATATAAAAAATAATGGCCGAGATATTCCTTCCTCGAGGCCCTTCACCTTTTATAAATAAAAAATTGATTAAAAACAGGCTCTAGAGAAAGACATCTTAATGTTTTATCTTATATGCACATTAAAATTACATATACATATATATATGCTAGCAGTAGGCTTATGCAAATACGTAATATCTTAAATAATTTTAAATTTTTTTACATATCTTTATTATAAAAAAACTATTATAATAATTCACATGTCATAACATGATATTAACATGATTAGGGTAGGGCCAGAACTAGGCCAGGACTAGAATGGCCTAGTCTCGTTAGGGTTAGGATCAGGGCTCTAAAGTTAGGCTAACAATAGGCTAGGACAGGATTAGGGCTAGCAAGCTAGGAAGAAATGATTGGGGCTAGGTTAGGCTAGGATTAGGCCAGGGCCTAACTTAGGCTAGGGGTCGGATTGGGGTTAAGGCTTAGCATTAAAGTACAGTGTTGGTGGATGATTAGGGCTGGGGGTCAGGTTGTGGCTAGGGCTAGATTAGGTTAGGTTTACTAATTTTGTTTAGGCTAGGGTTAGGCTCTAACCCAGGGTTAGGATTGCGATTAGGATTAGGATTAGGATTAGGATTAGGTTTAGGGTTAAGATTATGATTAGGCTTATGATTAGGGTTAGGGTTAGGATTAGGGTTAGGTTTAGGGTTAGAGTTAGGGTTAGGGTTAGGATTAGGGTTAGGGTATAGTTAGGTTAGGATTAGCATTAGGTTGAGGGTTAGCATTGCACAGGGCTAGGGATGATTAGGGTTAGCCAGGTTAGGATTACGCTTTAGATTAGAATGTGGTTACTTGCCCGCCGAATCTCCGGCAACAAGCTTCATAAGCATACTGAAGCTCCCAGACAAGAATTCCTCCTTTGATTGGATTAATGATCCTAAACCAAAAGGAAACATCAGTTTATTTTGTTTCATATAAGTTTACTAAACCCATCTCAGAGTATCTGATAACCATCCTTTGAACCTAATCAATCTATGCAGTGGACCCAAGCACATTGGATAAAACATCATTCTATAATCATTCGTGGGTACTTGGAAATGAATGCAAATGTCAAGAGGATTAAATAAAATTTACCCGAGGAGGCCTGATTGAGAGAAAGCTCCAAGTCCTGACCATCACTGAATATGCTGACATTAACGGCGCCCCACATCACATCTATGTCATCATAGAAATTTGCATAAACTCTATGGTAGAAATAGATATGAGCAGGAACAACAGAATACAATGAAGAAGGCTGAAAGCACCCATGGCTAGGCCAACAGGATTACTGCCTAGATGAAATGTCCTTTCTCTTCGTATTCCTTTAGATCAAGTGGGACAAAAAGGACAGCTTAGAGAATGACAAGAATGTGGGAGAAGGAATGGCCAAAGCAAAAGAATTTAAAGATCTTTAGAACTCAAGATAATCAGCCACTGCTTCTCACCACAAGATTGGAACTTCTAGCTGGGGCATGGGTGAGAGGGATGCAAAGCCAAGGTGACAACAAAAAAATAGTGACAAGATGCTTCCTAAATTCCCCCTTTTGGTATCAAAGCATTTTCCTCGAAGAGAAACCTAATGCATCTACTAATCCGGGTGAACAACAGGGACACAATAAATTCCAACGCAGACGCTTCATATCCTCTCTAACCACCTGTCTACAGCACCGTTTAGTATAGAAGATAAAATTTTTACCAATGACATCCATTCTGTTATATTGAAATTTACAGAATTAATGCAAGTGATATCCGCTGGATTACAATTTACAAGACAATTGTTAGTGCTGTTTTCTTTTTCATGCTCCTGAAACAAGGGATTCTTTGGCTGTCTCTAATATTGAAGACCTTGATTTGATTGTCTCTAATCTTGAAAACTTAAAAAAAGAAAATGAATGGTATACATACTAGCATATATATATATATATATTATTTTAATAATATATATATAAAATACGTCGAGAGATATTCTTCTGGAGGCGTCTCTTCAATTTTTATAATAAAAAATTGATTAAAAAATAGGCGCCTCGAGAAAGATATCTCTCAGCGTATTTTATATGCATTATTAAAATAATATATATATATATATATATATATATACATGCTAGTGGCTAATTTAAACACGTATTATCTTAAATAATTTTTTTTTTTTTTTTAATTTTATATATTTTATTACAAAAATCATTATAATACCCAGCCATGTCATAACATGATAGTTACTCATGATTAGGCAGGGCTAGAATTAGGCTGTGGATTAGGGTGGCTCTAATTTGGTTGTGGCTAGGATTAGGTTTAGGGTTAGGGCTACCATTAGGTTACAGGGATAGGACTAGGTTAGTGCTAGGGCTAGGGGTCGATTGGGGTTAGGCTAGGTTGCCAGGATTAGGGCCAGGGCTTCCACCAGGGTTAGGCCAGGATTGGGGCTAGGCTGAAGTACTAGTACTAGGTTAGGACATGGATTAGGCTGTGTGGCTCAGGGCTAGGGCTGTGACTAGGTTGTGGCTTATTAATTCCTACTTAGGTTAGGCTTGTGGGCTCTTTAACCAGGCTGGGACTGTGGATTAGGATTGCACTCAGGGATTAGGATCAGGCTTTAGGCCAAGACTATGATTTCAGGGCTTCCATGATTAGGCTAGGCTAGGATTAGGCTCTAGGTTGTGAGCTAGGCCAGGCTAGGACTAGGCTAGGCATAGCCAGGCTAGATTGCACTAGGTTAAGGGTTAGCACTAGCATTAGGGCTAGGATAAGGATTAGGTTAGGGCTAGGGTTAGACTGTTTTGTGGCTAGGATTAGGGCTGGGGTTAGGCTAGGGCTAGGATTAGGGTTAGGATTGCATCACTCTAGGGCTAGGGCGGGCTAGGATTAGGTTAGGGTTTAATTATGTTAGGATTGTGATTAGGTTTAGGGTGAGGATTATGATTAGGGTTAGGGTTAGGTTTAGGGTTAGGGCTAAGATTAGGGCTAGGATTAGGATTAGGGTTAGGGTTATGATTGGGGTTAGGGTTAGGATTAGGGTTAGGTTTATTTATTACTCTATCCTTTCTTTGACTCTCTATATCTCAACCCCTATATCTTTCCCAAGTTGTATCTATCTCTCCATCTCTCCTTTATATCGCTATCTCTGCCTCTTTCTATCTCTATCTCTCCTGCTCCCCCCTTCCTCCCTATCACTCCTTTCTATATTAAACCCTAATTAAACCCTAACCCTAATGCTAATTAATCCTCAACACTAACACTATCTCCGGCGCCCACCCTAATCTTAACTTAGAACACCTAACCCTAAGCCTATTCATAATAAAATCCAATCCTAATTTTATCCCTAATTGAACACAAACCCTAATCCCAACTATAACTCTAAGATTTATCTCTGAACACTAACCCTAACCTAATTGAAATTCAACCATAATTGAACCTGAACCCTAATCCTAACTAGACTCTAACCCTAATTGAATAAAAACCATAACCAAAGCTGTAATTGTAACCTTGATTCAACCCTCATCACCCTAGCCTTAACTCCAAGCTTTATCTTAGAATTTTAATTGAGCCCTAACCATAATTAAATCCCAACCAATATGATAAAGTTAAGTGAATTTAATTTTCAACTTAAATCAATTTTAATAATACTAAATATATAAATAATAATAAATCTATATAAATTATTTATTAATTATATGATAAAGTTAAGTGTGAATTTAATTTTCAATTACATTATTTTTTAAAGATAGATATGCTAGTTTTTAATATATTAATTTTAAAAATGATTTTTTATGCGTAACAATAAAATTATTAATTTTCTTTGTATTTAATTTTGCTATTTTAAATTGATTTTAGATATGTAGTTATTATGATTTTGGTTTTATTTTACATTAAATTATATATTTTAATAGGTATGTTTGTTTACAATAAAATCTTTAATAGATCCTTTCATTTATAATATTTCTACATACACACACATATATAAATTTTGAATAAAATAGAATACGAATGATTCTTCCTTTTTTGAAATGCTTTTATTTTTTAAAAAAGAATTCAATATTTTTTATGTTTTAAATAGATTAATTTAGAAACATTTTTATATGAATAGAAAATTTAGGATATTACCTTTTTATTTAATATTATAATATTTTACTTTATATAAATTAATTTAGAATTTGAAAAATAACAATTTTTTTCATTGTTTCATAATTTTGTTTTAGAAAAATCATTTTCCAATTACATCAAAGAATATTTTTTCTTTTTTCAAGATTTTCAATATTTTATAATTTTAAGTATATTAATTTAGAAGCTTAAGTAAATTTAGAAAATTTCTTTTATACTTAATTTGCTAACTTAATTTTCTAAATTTTAGAAACTTCCTTTTTATATGTAATAATTTCGAATGTAATTTTTAATTTTAAGCATATTAATTTAGAAACTTACTTTTATATGAAATAAAAAATTTAGAATATTTCTTTTGGAGAGTGTGTTTGAATGTGATGAATTATAAACTTCTCGATATATAATTCAAAGATAATAATATTTTATTTATATTTTCATTTATAATATTTTAACTTATATATAAACTTAAAAAAAATCAATTTATATTACAATTTGATAATTTCATTTTCAATTCCTAATACTGCATGATCATTTTTAAAGAGATACATGTTTTTATTAAATAATACTATATCTTATTTTGATAATTAAATCTAAACCTTTTTGAAAGTAATATTATTCAACACAATATGCAGTTGTGCAATCCATGAAACCTATTCAATATTACATAGTTCAATATCTTCTTTGGTCTACAAAGTTTAAATAAATTAAGCAATATAAAGGGCTATTCTAGCATACAATTTTCTTATAACTTGTACATCGTTTCATCCATTCCAAGAATATTGAATGGAATGAATTTCATGACCCTTAGTCAAGCATGTTAAAAAGTGACCAAACTATGCAATGAACATTATAACTGCATAGCCGAAAGTATATGGTTTTCAAAAAAATATATTAAAGAGCTTTGTTGGAAATCATCTGAGAGATTCAAATTTATTAGGGATTGGGGATTCACCACGCTGCTCATATGATCATAACTACAATATTTTAGACAAAAAATTACACAAAAAGCAATTAATGGCTTCAAGTACATATTGAATCAAGACAATACTGAGTGACAAAATTTTAAAAAGATGAACAGGCTGGATTAGTTCCTTGTATTAGTTTCTCAAATCTTCCATGTGACATTTGATAGGCTCCACCGCCTTTTCATTTATTTTTTTAGGCCTTATGTTTCTTTTAATCTTTAAGTCTTAGTGACTTTGCAGCCATTGAAATTCATTACAATTGAAAACTTTCCGTTGTCTCTCCTTATCCAATGAAAATATTCTTTATGGCTTATCTTTTAAGAGAAAATTAGAAACAAAAAAAAAATACAAACATCACATGGGAGTCCTAAGTTAGTTAAGTTTAAAACTAAACTTTAGGAGAGATTCGTGGGAGTAGAAAAGGTAAAAAAAAATGGTCCCTTAAGTTTATCTTCAAGTAAACTAATTCTTCTCCCTAGAAAGGGGGATATAGTTAAATAAACAAAAGAAGAAAACTCAGATTCTATAATAAATATAAAAAGGGCTCCACCAAATTATTAGTAATTCCATTAATTAAATTAGCAAACTATCAACATGATTAGTGGAGTAATAAGGTGCTAGTATTTATTATTAATTAATTAGCCATCAATTTCTTATTTTATTTAGTAGGGTATAACTAAAAGAGTAATTATAAGAATGGTGGTTAAATTACTAATGGATTCATTAAGTATTTTAGTAAATATTATTTCTTTTAGTTTAGTTATTAATGATGATTCTATTAATCATTTAAATATATATATATAGTAAAAAAAAATGATAGTGGGTTTTTCCCTCTTGCAAAATTGGGCAAAATCGCTTGTAAGGACTTAATAGTTTTTTTTTTAGCGCAATATTGGTATTAATATCTTGGGATATTAATAATTAGCCGATAGGCTATTATAGGTGAGAATTCAACTGGAAAAGTCTCATGTCTGATGCCGGCAGAGACTATTCCGATTGGATTCTCACCTGAGACATCCCATCGGCCGATCAGGAAGCTTGGTGAGATCCGACAGCATAATTTATTAGCCGATAGGGTAGGGAAATCCCATTGAAATTGTTTTAAGTGGTTCTCAAGGCAATTAGATCCTAAATGATTCAGTCGGCAACGAAGATCACATCTAAAGCATAGTTTTCACTGATGTCATTAAGGCCTGCGTATCAAACACTCTCAACCCCTCTTCTGACAGTAGGGAAGACCTCCATGCTAGGCTGCAGATCTTCTGAGAAAGCATTAAAAACAAAGGATGGTCGCCCATCCCCATTATGAAGTTGGTGAGATCGGATGGCAGCATTGATTATTCGCTCTTTAAGCAGGGTGGCTTACACGGCAAGAAAAGAACTTTCTTAGACACCTACCTAGGAAAGAAGCTCTGGAACAGGGTATTGGCATCCATCAAATCGTCAAGGACGTCTGTTCTATTGTCCTGCAAAACGAAAAGTAGAGTTTCTCAGATGGTATTTTTTTTGAGTGAGAAAGAAAACCTGAGGGGTAAGGTAGAGACGCCTTCATCCTCCTTATGCTCATCCACTGTCATCTCTCACATCGTGTTTAGAATTTATACTCTTTGTTCACACAATTTTTGCTCTGCATACTATTTGATGACACAGAGGTGGTTTACACATGCTTCTCCAACTCTCTTTAATGTTGGATCCCCAAGGCCCCAGGTATGTGCCTCCTGTGCCTACGATTTTTGTACATTTTCTATTTTGAATTGGTATTTTGAAATGCTTCTAGCAGTAGCACATTGTAACATCTTTTGAATTAGTTGTTATGAAATAGGGTTTACCTGAATGTTTTATGCATCAAACGGCTTGAGTTGTTTTTTATTGCAACTAAGATCTTTGGAACTTTGAATTGATCCTTGTTTGAAATAACAATTATTTTTGGGAAACATTTTTGCTTGACATACCTAATTTTGGGAAACATTCTAGACATTCAAGGTTGAACTTGAAGCATTATGGTTTAATTTATACTGTTTAAAGAGGCGAGTCCCTTTTCTTTTCCACCCTTCTGTTATGTTATAGTGGTTCACTTAATGTTTTGGCTTTGGGCAGTCGAGTAGCTGCTTCCTTCTCTGCTCGATACCCTCAAGGAATGTCTTGTAAGTAGCAAATCGACTGGGGGTATTGGAGTTTTTGTTCATAACATTCGTGCAACAAATAGCTTCATTAGGGGAACAAATGGTACATCAAATGGTATTGTTCCGATGCTGCGTGTGTTTAATGATATTGCTCGCTATGTAGACCAGGGAGGAGGCAAGAGAAAGGGTAATGCTTGTAGTTCTTTTTTACATGGTAGTGCTAATTTTATAGAACTCCTTGATATTATTTTTGAGGTATATTTTGACTGTTCTCGTAGTCTCCATCATCAAAGCTTTGAGCATAGCTTAAGGCATCATAACCAAATCTTTGTACTTCCATTGGCTAAATCATTCTCCTTACTTCTGCTCTAATCTTTCAGAAAAGATGCCTCCAACTAATTCTGCAACACCCCACCAATGCTTCATCATCCTCCATCATAAGACCTCTGGACAAACTAGCCTTATTTGCAATAATCCACTCCCTTCCCCATTGCCAAAACTTTCTATGCATGACCAATGCGCTCTTCTTTGTATATATGGATTCTCCACAGTCAGATTCATCATCGATATGATGATATTCATCTGCCCTGAGACAATATCCCATGATCCAAGGGCTCCTCTTTACTTGCCTACACTTTAGCATACTGCTTCTCCTATATTTCTCTATGCTTTTGAAGACCCAGATTCATTTTGTAGACATGATGCCACACACAGACCATTCATAAATGCTCTTGCCATCCAATGCTCTGATTAATGCTTGCGCCAAAGAATTATTGTGCCAGACAGACACTCAACCAGAAGAGAGGAAAGATGACATGTCCCTACAAAATAGTCAGAGGAATCTTAAAGAGTACTTTTTCACATGTTTCTCAACAGTCTTCAATAGAAATTTGGATCAACATCACTAGAAGTAAACATGCTACCAGCAACTACATTAATAATATGTAGGTAGACTTTATAAAATACATTACGCAAGTATAATTTATAAAATATTTGCTATCAGCCTTACAATAGAATGGAAGGTATTGTGGTTGTCATATAAAGGGATGAGCCTTGGTGGGAGTCTAAGAAGTAGCTTGTGTCTTACAAGAACCTGGCCAATGATATAATCTTGATGACTATATCTAAGACTGTATGATTAATACACAAGTAATTTCCACCTTAATTTTTTTTAAATGAGAGTCTAATGATCAAACCTTTCAAAGAAGAACTTTCGGTGACTAGACGTGCACTGGCTAAAGGACACGTTTCATCCTTCGGTGCATCTCCAAGTAAATACTTCTTTGCCAAATACAATCAATACCGCATTTCTTGAAAATGCTCATCAACTCGCTGGAGGTAAGTTTTGTTACCAGTTTATTATTCTTTAGTTTTGAAAATTTTAGATTACAAGATGCCTTCATTACTGTTAAGGGATAATGGCTTAGTGTAAATCTAATCAACATTTAAAAGGTTTTGTGTGGTTGTTGTGTATGCTGTATCTTGTGTTTTTTTTGCATTTCAAATTTCTGAAAGAATATGCAAGGTAGACTTTATAAAATGCATTACGCAGGCAGACTTTATAAAATATTGGCTATCAGCCTTATTATACAATGGAATGTATTGTGAGCCTTGATGTGAGTCTAAGAAGTAACCTGTGTCTTAAAAGAATCTGGTCAATGATATAATCTCGATGACTATTATTTAGGGTGGTTTAACTTTATTTATTTTTTGTCTTTAAGAAACCTGACAATATGAATCTGATAAGTAGGAGGAATTCTCTGCAGTCTGTCAAGTCTTATATTAATATCAAGATTCAATTTTATAGTCTACGAATCAAACTCATTGACCCATATTTCATGAGTAGTAGGTGGAATGGACCTATTTTTTATGGGAATGAACCATGTGAAGGTAATTTTACTTTTGTTTGCGAGATTAAGTAATTGACAGTAATTAGGAAAAACTTGTTAAAATTGTTGTTTGACATTTTAGGGTCTCACGAAATCAATTTGGGCCTTCTTACAGGAAGAGAGCAGAGCTATTGTTTTTTGTTCTATGAGCTCTGGGTTGCAGATCTCTTTATGAAGAGGGTCCAAGACAATGCTACCTGGTCATTGTTTTGTCCAAATGAATCTCCTGGACTAGCAAATTGCTGGGGTGAAGAGTTTGAAAACTTTACCTGACATATGAGTAGCAAGTAAAGCCTTTGTTTCCCTCTACTTAATTTATTTGTTTCGGTGAATCTGTTCTTGGAATGCATTGTGGCTCAAAGATTGGATAATTGGATCAGGGAAAGGCAAAGAAAGTCGTGCAAGCCCACAAGCTGTGGTTTGCAATTCTGGAAGCTCAGATAGAAATAGAAAACACTTACCTTCTATTCAAGGTAAGTTAATATTTTCTTGAGGAATTTAGCTAATTTTTAAATTGCATTTTCATTGTTTGTTTGAAGAACTAATCCTATTTTGTGCTTCAGGATCACTGCAATAGAAAGAGAAATCAACAGAATCTTGGAGCAAAAAAGTTCTCAAACCTTTGCACTGATATTATCAAGTACACTAGCCCAACATAAACTACAGTTTGTAATTTGGCATTGCTTGCTCTACCAAGTTTTGTAAGAGAAAAGGTGAGTTGAATGATAATAGCTTCTTCTCACTGCATTGAATATTTCACAATGGGACTTCTAACTAATTTGGGAGCCATTTCTTGCAGGGGGTTCCAGCTGAATCTCATCCATCTAAGCTTGTTGGCAGCGGGGGTTCTTATAACCTTTACTTTGATTTTGATAAGCTAGGAGAGGTCAATTTCTGATTTCCATTTTGTAATGTATTAGTTTTTCTTTGCTGTATGGTTGTGTTGAACTTGTCTCTGTGGTTTTGGTTAATGTATTTTTAATCTTTGCAACAATGTAACAAGTCACAGCCATAGTTACTGCGAACCTAAACAAAATCATTGATGTGAATTACTATCCTGTGGAAACTACCAAACGATCTAACATGCGCCACAGGCCAATAGGCATTGGAGTTCAGGGTCTTGTTGATACATTATCTTGCTTGAAATGCTAATTGATTCTCAAGAAGTGGGTGGTCAAACAACAATGAATTGGTTATTTCACGATTTTGGTTTCTCTTCATTGATGTTGCCAAGCCTTCCATATGGAAATGTAGAGGAAATGAAGCTTTAATATGAAAGAGCCAACAAAATTTTGTCCAACTATTAACTATGGTATACTCTGAAATAATACTTTGGAGCTAACCCCAGTTGTATTTTCAGGCCCTTCATCCTTAGGAACCACAGTGTCAGCAAGGAGCGATGAATAATTCTGTGTTTTTGAGTTACCAGTCTGTTCACAAGGTTTGGATGACTCTCCACCCACGCACTAATTTTCACCATAGTCCGTTGTTTGTACCATTCATTAACACCACTCTTCAATGCCACAAACCTATCTTCATCAGCGAAAGTGAAATTAACTCCTTTGCACAGACCATTGAACAGGTCACTCGCTTCCTCATCAGTTCCAATGGAGCTCTAAATTATTCCCTTCTTCTTGAGCAAAGCCACGTCCTCCACAGTCTCCATCAAACTATTCATCAGAAATACATACTCTAAAATAACGGTGAATTCTTTTTCTTGGCAGATGTCCACATCCATGAGGTTCCTGAAGATCAATTATGTAGCATCAGAAAGCCATATCACAGGGAGAAACAGAGTATTTTTCTATTCGTCGAAACGGAGGTCCTTTGCTGAGGGAACTCCCTTGTACGACTTAAACATCATTCCCCTCTTGTATAACTCTGTAGCGGAAGCCACGAGGTATTGATACTTAGACTCTTTCTTCAGTTTATGAGCTGTTGTATGACAATGAAGACCACGAAGATAACGATGGTGTCTGCCCTCTGGTACTGTAATATGAATATCCCCTGCCTTTTCTCCTTCACCGGTAATCTTCGACTCCTGCAGAATGAAATCATGGAAAAATCCCAAAATGTGGTTGTATTGCTTCAGATTTTTATAACTTGGGTTCTTCCTTCAAGTTTTTCTCGCGTTCATAATGCTCTGTTGGCGATTCCCCTATTTTTTGCTGCAAGAAAGGGTGAGCCAAGGCAACTATACCATCACGAATCATTCTAAGTAGCTCTATCCTTGCCTTTTCTTCTGTGCAATTGTACTTCATTTGCAATAGCCCAAGGAGGAGGACTATGGGAACCTGATTTTCAAGCAATAGTAGATCAGTTAGGATATCTAATTGACAAGAACGGACCCGGTTTCTATTAAAAATAGGATCCAGGTTCCTTTGTGATTCATCACTGAGAAGCCTGAGAGTCTCTAGAATGAAGCATCCATTCAGAGTGAAGAGCCACGCAATGATTTCTTCCTTACAGTCTGATTTTACTTCGTAGCTTGCATCCTATCATCAACTGACTTTTGCTATAAATAGTTAGTCCTAAGAAAAGCAATTTTCATTTTTCTTGCAGTTTTTTTCCATCCCTTTCAATATACTGCCAGATTATATCCAGCTATCGGCGTAACCATTGCACCTTGCTGAGGTGCAAGCGCTAGTATTGTAGAGAGGAAATGTAAATATTCATGGGGTTTAACTTATGGGTAAGAATATTATTATTAGGTAGAAAACAAAAAAATTAAGGTGAAAATAAAATAAAAATCAATATTAAAATAACCCATGTTAATATTGGTATTAAGAAATATTTGATTTAAGTAAAACAATAGTATTAATATAAAACAAAAATGGTAGTAGTGAATTAGTAAATTAGTTATATTAAAAGAATAGTGGGATGCAATGAATGCCAACATTATTTTAGTAATATTATTTTTATAAATAAATAACATTAGTGTTAGTTGATTAAATAGCAATAAAATTTGTATTGAAATTGGCAAATAAATATTATTGTTATTATTTGGGTTAAAAATTAAAGATAAGGTATTAATGTTAGATTGAGATTTGAAAATAATAATATTATGTTGGCTAAATACTAATCCTACTATTAGCTTATCATTTTAATATTAAGAATGACATCCCTAATGTATTTGATTAAATATTAGTATTACCATTATTCAATTATTGTTAAAGGATAAAGTCATCATGATCCTTGGAGAGGTGTTATAACACATAAATTTATTTTGTGAACTTTTAGCAAAAAAAACTAAATAATAAGGCTGCCTGATGCATATAGTTTATACACCATATCTATGCATGGTTATCATTCATTAAAGGTTTATACGTTTGTAGTTTAGAAAAGAAATAAAATAAAATGGTTGTGTTGTGTCCAAGGTGTAAAATCTTGAACATGACAGTTAGATTCCCAATAAAAAAAGAGTTTGATAAACTTATACCTTGAATATTATTATAATAGAAAATCTATTTTGAATCCAAATCTATTTTCCTTGATCTGTTATTTTGTATCTTGATACCTAGAAACTTTCATCATAGAACAAATCGTTTTCATTTTTTTTCTATTAAAGATAAACCTATAAGATAATCTCTCCTATACTTTCAGTTCTTCAACCTACCTTTGCATAGACTTTTACCTTGTGCTTTGTTGACTAAACTCATGACTTCAAGGAACCATACCTATCATGAGATATCATTTTTCATACATCCATACTAGCATAATTTCAACTTACAGTATCTAACAAAAATTAACCTTCCATTATTCTTTAATGGATGTTTATGGCTTGATTCAGAATATTCATTTGAAACCACCATAACGAATAATGGTAGAGGTTGTGCTGTTCATAATTTTTTTCACATTTCGAAAACCTTTTCATGGTAATTCAATGTGCACATGGGAAGAAATATTAGAACTCAAGTTCGAAAGAATCAACTTTTCAGATGAAGGATAAACTAGAAGTCAATTTGAGGTCTCTTAACTGTACCATGGAAGGATTGAAATTTAATCTTACAATTTCATGGGTTGAGTAATATTCGTGACAGTAGATCGATTTAATCATGCCTAGTAATCGCTGGCTCTCTTTAACATGCTGATTGTGTATGTGAAAATCAATACTTGGGGCTTCCATATATTTTTGTTTTGGAGTTTTTACATCCGATTGTGTAAATCATTTTATTTTCATAACAGATCATAAAATGTGATCGAAAAAAAAATATTTGATAGAAAAATATATACATGATGAATCAAAGAAATTGCATGATTTGCCATGCGTTCCAGAGGATGGTGTAGTTGTGTAAGTCAGCTGTGGGATCGAATCATAAACAAAATTGCTGCTCCCTACCCTCTTTACCTCGACCGAAGATGTTAGTGTGCAAGATATGGGGTTGGCCCAAAGTATTTCCCAGAAATTCCATATCTATCTCGTCATGCATGTCACCCTCAGAGCTAAGTTGCATACGCACGCAAGGAGATTCATTAGGATATATCAAGTTTAGGTCCCGCAGAAGATAATGGATCGCGGATCTGCTGAAGGTAAACGAACTGGGTCGTCCTGATTTTATAAAACGAAATGGGCTGCTCGCGTTTTATTAAAAATCTAATTTTTTCCATTCGATATGATGTTGTTTACTGTCGTAGAATAATTCTATTTTTTCGCTTTCTTCAGATTCCAGGCTTATCAGATCTGCTAGTGTTGTGGACAGCGCAAGCGTTAGAAGCTTTTGCAGTAGGTGAAAGCCAACTGAAGATCATAAGCGTATATTGAACTTCCATTTTCATGAGCCGAACAAGAAATCCATCGGTTGACTAAATAAAGGAGATTGCTGCTGAGCTGGTGCGTTATGGCAGGGCGGAAGGCAAGGACGTGTTCTACTGGTTTCAGAATGCCACTGCAAGAGAGAAACGGAAGAAGGAACAACCGCAAACATGTAAGTAGTACTGATTACAAGGGCAGGTAGATTCTTATGAGTTTGTTATTCACATTGTTTTTTTTGACTAACCTGCCTTCTAATCAATACTACTTCATGTTTGTGGTTGTTCCTTCTTCCGTTTCTGTTGCAGTGGCATTCTGAAACCGGTAGAAAACGTTCTGGCCTTCCGCCCTGCCATTACGCTGCAGCTCAGCAGTAATCTGCTTTATTTGGTCCAAGGAAGGATTTCTAATGCTTGCGCTCTCCACAACACTAGTAGATCTGATAATGAAATGCCTGGAATCTGAAGGAAACAAAATAATAGAACTATTCTACGACAATGAACATCATATCCGCGTGAAAAACTAGATTTTTTAATAAAACGTGAACAACCCAATTCTGATTTATAAAATCAGAACGGCCCGGTTCATTTACCTCAAGCCGATCTGCGATCCATTATCTTCTGCTTGCCCTAAACTTGAAATATCCTTAGAACTGCACCCAAGGACGCTTCACTCACACAGAATGTGGTTACTTGCCCGCCGAATCTCCGGCAACAAGCTTCATAAGCATACTGAAGCTCCCAGACAAGAATTCCTCCTTTGATTGGATTAATGATCCTAAAACAAAAGGAAACATCAGTTTATTTTGTTTCATATAAGTTTACTAAACCCATCTCAGAGTATCTGATAACCATCCTTTGAACCTAATCAATCTATGCAGTGGACCCAAGCACATTGGATAAAACATCAGTCTATAATCATTCGTGGGTACTTGGAAATGAATGCAAATGTCAAGAGGATTAAATAAAATTTACCCGAGGAGGCCTGATTGAGAGAAAGCTCCAAGTCCTGACCATCACTGAATATGCTGACATTAACGGCGCCCCACATCACATCTATGTCATCATAGAAATTTGCATAAACTCTGTGGTAGAAATAGATATGAGCAGGAACAGCAGAATACAATGAAGAAGGCTGAAAGCACCCATGGCTGGGCCAACAGGATTACTGCCTAGATGAAATGTCCTTTCTCTTCGTATTCCTTTAGATCATGGGACAAAAGGACAGTTAGAGAATGACAAGAATGTGAGAAGGAATGGCCAAAGCAAAAGAATTTAAAGATCTTTAGAACCGCATAATCAGCCAGCTGTTTCGCCTGTCAGTATTGGAACTTAGCGAAGATGGGTGAGAGGGATGCAGAAAGCCAAGGTGACAACAAAAATAAGCGGACAGTAGATGCTTTCCAAATTCCCATTTTTTTTGGGTATCAAAGCATTTTCTCTGGAAGAGAAACTGAATGCATCGCCAATCTGGTGAACAGGGACACAATAAATTCCAACGCAGACGCTTCATATCCTCTCCAACCACCTGTCTACAGCACCGTTTAGTATAGAAGATAAAATTTTTACCAATGACATCCATTCTGTTATATTGAAATTTACAGAATTAATGCAAGTGATATCCGCTGGATTACAATTTACAAGACAATTGTTAGTGCTGTTTTCTTTTTCATGCTCCGGAAACAAGGGATTCTTTGGCTGTCTCTAATATTGAAGACCTTGATTTGATTGTCTCTAATCTTGAAAACTTAAAAAAAGAAAATGAATGGTATACATACTAGCATATATATATATATATTATTTTAATAATATATATATAAAATACGTCGAGAGATATTCTTCTGGAGGCGTCTCTTCAATTTTTATAATAAAAAATTGATTAAAAAATAGGCGCCTCGAGAAAGATATCTATCAGCGTATTTTATATGCATTATTAAAATTATATATATATATATATATATATATATGCTAGTAGCAGGGGCCACGCAACATGTAATATCTTAAATAATTTTTTTTAAATTTTTTTTTACATACGACATAAAATTACCATAATAATTACCATGTCATAATACGATAGTTAATACGATTAGGTAGGGCTACAATTAGGGTTAGGATTGTGGGTCGTGGCTTGTCCGGTTAGGGTTAGGGATTAGGTTTTGAAGTGTTAGGGCTACCAATAGGGTTAGGATAGGATTAGGGTTAGTGTTAGGTTAGGGTCGATTGGGGTTACAGGGCTAGGCTAGGATTAGGGCTAGGGTTTCACCTCAGGTTAGGGTCAGATTGTGGGTTAGGCTAGCATTAGTATTAGTGTGGGATGTATGATTAGGGTTGGGGTCGGTCAGTGGTTAGGGCTGATTAGGGTTTCAGGGTTTATTAATTCCTTTGTTTAGGTTAGGTTAGGCTTAACTAGGTTAGATTAAGTATTTCAGGGATTAGGATTAGATTAGGATTAGGTTTTAGGGTTAAGATTATGATTAGGGCTTCTATGATTGTGGGTTAGGTTAGGATTAGGCTAGGTTTAGGTTGTGAGTTGTGGGTTATGGTTAGATTAGGTTGGCATAGTTGTTAGATTTCAGCATTAGGCTGAGGGGTTAGCATTTCAGTATTAGGTTAGGATATGATTAGGCTAGGGCTAGGGTTAGGATTACAGTTAGATTAGAATGTGGTTACTTCGTCTCACGAATTCTCGCGCAAATGCTTCATAAGCATACCTAAGCCCCGTGACAAGAATTCTCCTTTGATTGGATTAATGATCCTAAAACAAAGCGGGAAACACGGGCTTTATGGTTTCATAAGTTTACTAAACCCATCTCGCAGTATCCTCGATAACCATCCTTTGAACTCTTAATCAATCTACATGCGCTGGACTCCAAGCACATTGGATAAAACACGGGCCTATGATAATCATTCGTGGGTACTTGGAAATGAATGCAAATGTCAAGAGGATTAAATAAAATTTACCCGAGGAGGCCTGATTGAGAGAAAGCTCCAAGTCCTGACCATCACTGAATATGCTGACATTAACGGCACCCCACATCACATCTATGTCATCATAGAAATTTGCATAAACTCTGTGGTAGAAATAGATATGAGCAGGAACAGCAGAATACAATGAAGAAGGCTGAAAGCACCCATGGCTGGGCCAACAGGATTACTGCCTAGATGAAATGTCCTTTCTCTTCGCATTCCTTTAGATCATGGGACAAAAGGACAGTTAGAGAATGACAAGAATGTGAGAAGGAATGGCCAAAGCAAAAGAATTTAAAGATCTTTAGAACCGCATAATCAGCCAGCTGTTTCGCCTGTCAGTATTGTAACTTAGCGAAGATGGGTGAGAGGGATGCAGAAAGCCAAGGTGACAACAAAAATAAGCGGACAGTAGATGCTTTCCAAATTCCCATTTTTTTGGGGTATCAAAGCATTTTCTCTGGAAGAGAAACTGAATGCATCGCCAATCTGGTGAACAGGGACACAATAAATTCTAACGCAGACGCTTCATATCCTCTCCAACCACCTGTCTACAGCACCGTTTAGTATAGAAGATAAAATTTTTACCAATGACATCCATTCTGTTATATTGAAATTTACAGAATTAATGCAAGTGATATCCGCTGGATTACAATTTACAAGACAATTGTTAGTGCTGTTTTCTTTTTCATGCTCCGGAAACAAGGGATTCTTTGGCTGTCTCTAATATTGAAGACCTTGATTTGATTGTCTCTAATCTTGAAAACTTAAAAAAAGAAAATGAATGGTATACATACTAGCATATATATATATATATATATATATATATATATATATATATATATATTATTTTAATAATATATATATAAAATACGTCGAGAGATATTCTTCCTCGATACGCCTCGACTTTATAATAAAAAATTGGATTAAAAAAATATATTCTATAAAGATATACATTCATCATGAGCCTTTTACATAATATTGGTAAATAATAATATATATATATATATATATATATATATATATACAAGCTAGTAGCGTGGGCTTACTAAGAACACGCATTATCTTAAATAATTTTTTTTTTAATTTTTTTATATATTTTATTATAAAATTCATTATAATAATTAACATGTCATAATACATGATAGTTAACATGATTAGGTAGGGTTAGAATTAGGGTCAGGATTAGGGTCAATGGCCTAGTCTCAAGCTAGGCTAGGATCAGGGTTTTAGGGGTTAGGGCCACCACACACAAGCTAGATAGGATTAGGCTAGTGCTAGGTTAGTCAGGATCGGGGTCAGGGCCAGGGCTAGGATCAGGGCCAGGGCTCACCTCAGGCTAGGGTCGACTGGGGCTAGGGTCAGCATTGGGGCACAGGGCCAGGATGACTAGGCTGGGGTCAGGTTAGGCTGTGGGCCAGACTGTGGCTGTGGCTCTATTAATCTTGTTTGTGTCAGGGCTAGGCCTAACCAGGCTAGGACTGTGACAGGGACTGGGATTAGGATCAGGATTGTGGGCTCTTAGGTCAAGATTGTATGATTGTGGGCCATGATTAGGTTGGGGTTAGGATCAGGCTAGGTTTAGGTCAGAGCTAGGCTGGCCAGGATTAACAGGCATAGTTAGGTTAGGATTAGGATTAGGTTTAGGGTTAGCATTAGTATTAGGGTTAGGGATATGATTAGGTTAGGGCTAGGGTTAGGATTACAGTTAGGGTTAGGATTAGGGTTGGGGTTAGGGTTAGGGTTAGGATTAGGGTTAGGATTGGGATTAGGGTTAGGGTTAGGGTTAGGATTAGGGTTAGGGTGTAATTAGGTTAGGATTGTGATTAGGTTTAGGGTGAGGATTATGATTAGGGTTAGGGTTAGGTTTAGGGTTAGGGCTAAGATTAGGGCTAGGATTAGGATTAGGGTTAGGGTTATGATTGGGGTTAGGGTTAGGATTAGGGTTAGTTTTATTTATTACTCTATCCTTTCTTTGACTCTCTATATCTCAACCCCTATATCTTTCCCAAGTTGTATCTATCTCTCCATCTCTCCTTTATATCGCTATCTGTGCCTCTTTCTATCTCTATCTCTCCTTCTCCCCCCCTTCCTCCCTATCACTCCTTTCTATATTAAACCCTAATTAAACCCTAACCCTAATGCTAATTAATCCTCAACACTAACACTAACTCCGATGCCCACCCTAATCTTAACTTAGAACACCTAACCCTAAGCCTATTCATAATAAAATCCAATCCTAATTTTATCCCTAATTGAACACAAACCCTAATCCCAACTATAACTGTAAGATTTATCTCGGAACACTAACCCTAACCTAATTGAAATTCAACCATAATTGAACCTGAACCCTAATCCTAACTAGACTCTAATCCTAATTGAATAAAAACCATAACCAAAGCTGTAATTGTAACCTTGATTCAACCCTCATCACCCTAGCCTTAACTCCAAGCTTTATCTTAGAATTTTAATTGAGCCCTAACCATAATTAAATCCTAACCAATATGATAAAGTTAAGTGAATTTAATTTTCAACTTAAATCAATTTTACTAATACTAAATATATAAATAATAATAAATCTATATAAATTATTTATTAATTATATGATAAAGTTAAGTGTGAATTTAATTTTCAATTACATTATTTTTTAAAGATAGATATGCTAGTTTTTAATATATTAATTTTAAAAATGATTTTTTATGCGTAACAATAAAATTATTGATTTTCTTTGTATTTAATTTTGCTATTTTAAATTGATTTTAGATATGTAGTTATTATGATTTTGGTTTTATTTTACATTAAATTATATATTTTAATAGGTATGTTTGTTTACAATAAAATCTTTAATAGATCCTTTCATTTATAATATTTCTACGTACACACACATATATAAATTTTGAATAAAATAGAATACGAATGATTCTTCCTTTTTGAAATGCTTTTATTTTTTAAAAAAGAATTCAATATTTTTTATGTTTTAAATAGATTAATTTAGAAACATTTTTATATGAATAGAAAATTTAGGATATTACCTTTTTATTTAATATTATAATATTTTACTTTATATAAATTAATTTAGAATTTGAAAAATAACAATTTTTTTCATTGTTTCATAATTTTGTTTAGAAAAATCATTTTCCAATTACATCAAAGAATATTTTTTCTTTTTTCAAGATTTTCAATATTTTATAATTTTAAGTATATTAATTTAGAAGCTTAAGTAAATTTAGAAAATTTCTTTTATACTTAATTTTCTAACTTAATTTTCTAAATTTTACAAACTTCCTTTTATATGTAATAATTTCGAATGTAATTTTTAATTTTAAGCATATTAATTTAGAAACTTACTTTTATATGAAATAAAAAATTTAGAATATTTCTTTTGGAGAGTGTGTTTGAATGTGATGAATTATAAACTTCTCGATATATAATTCAAAGATAATAATATTTTATTTATATTTTCATTTATAATATTTTAACTTATATATAAACTTAAAAAAAATCAATTTATATTACAATTTGATAATTTCATTTTCAATTCCTAATACTGCATGATCATTTTTAAAGAGATACATGTTTTTATTAAATAATACTATATCTTATTTTGATAATTAAATCTAAACCTTTTTGAAAGTAATATTATTCAACACAATATGCAGTTGTGCAATCCATGAAACCTATTCAATATTACATAGTTCAATATCTTCTTTGGTCTACAAAGTTTAAATAAATTAAGCAATATAAAGGGCTATTCTAGCATACAATTTTCTTATAACTTGTACATCGTTTCATCCATTCCAAGAATATTGAATGGAATGAATTTCATGACCCTTAGTCAAGCATGTTAAAAAGTGACCAAACTATGCAATGAACATTATAACTGCATAGCCGAAAGTATATGGTTTTCAAAAAATATATTAAAGAGCTTTGTTGGAAATCATCTGAGAGATTCAAATTTATTAGGGATTGGGGATTCACCACGCTGCTCATATGATCATAACTACAATATTTTAGACAAAAAATTACACAAAAAGCAATTAATGGCTTCAAGTACATATTGAATCAAGACAATACTGAGTGACAAAATTTTAAAAAGATGAACAGGCTGGATTAGTTCCTTGTATTAGTTTCTCAAATCTTCCATGTGACATTTGATAGGCTCCACCGCCTTTTCATTTATTTTTTTAGGCCTTATGTTTCTTTTAATATTTAAGTCTTAGTGACTTTGCAGGCATTGAAATTCATTACAATTGAAAACTTTCTGTTGTCTCTCCTTATCCAATGAAAATATTCTTCATGGCTTATCTTTTAAAAGAAAATTAGAAACAGAAAAAAAATACAAACATCACATGGGAGTGCTAAGTTAGTTAAGTTTAAAACTAAACTTTAGGAGAGATTCGTGGGAGTAGAAAAGGTAAAAAAAAAAGGTCCCTTAAGTTTATCTTCAAGTAAACTAATTCTTCTCCCTAGAAAGGGGGATATAGTTAAATAAACAAAAGAAGAAAACTCAGATTCTATAATAAATATAAAAAGGGCTCCACCAAATTATTAGTAATTCCATTAATTAAATTAGCAAACTATCAACATGATGAGTGGAGTAATAAGGTGCTAGTATTTATTATTAATTAATTAGCCATCAATTTCTTATTTTATTTAGTAGGGTATAACTAAAAGAGTAATTATAAGAATGGTGGTTAAATTACTAATGGATTCATTAATTATTTTAGTAAATATTATTTCTTTTAGTTTAGTTATTAATGATGATTCTATTAATCATTTAAAATATATATATATAGTAAAAAAAAATGATAGTGGGTTTTTCCCTCTTGCAAAATTGGGCAAAATCGCTTGTAAGGTCTTAATAGTTTTTTTTTTTAGTGCAATATTGGTATTAATATCTTGGGATATTAATAATTAGCTGATAGGCTATTATAGGTGAGAATTCAACTGGAAAAGTCTCATGTCTGATGCCGGCAGAGACTATTCCGATTGGATTCTCACCTGAGACATCCCATCGGCCGATCAGGAAGCTTGGTGAGATCCGACAGCATAATTTATTAGCCGATAGGGTAGGGAAATCCCATTGAAATTGTTTTAAGTGGTTCTCAAGGCAATTAGATCCTAAATGATTCAGTCGGCAACGAAGATCACATCTAAAGCATAGTTTTCACTGATGTCATTAAGGCCTGTGTATCAAACACTCTAAACCCCTCTTCTGACAGAAGGGAAGACCTCCATGCTAGGCTGCAGATCTTCTGAGAAAGCATTAAAAACAAAGGATGGTCGCCCATCCCCATTATGAAGTTGGTGAGATCGGACGGCAGCATTGATTATTTGCTCTTTAAGCAGGGTGGCTTACACGGCAAGAAAAGAACTTTCTTAGACACCTACCTAGGAAAGAAGCTCTGGAACAGGGTATTGGCATCCATCAAATCATCAACGACGTCTGTTCTATTGTTCTGCAAAATGAAAAGTAGAGTTTCTCATATGGTATTTTTTTTGAGTGAGAAAGAAAACCTGAGGGGTAAGGTAGAGACGCCTTCATCCTCCTTATGCTCATCCACTGTCATCTCTCACATCGTGTTTAGAATTTATACTCTTTGTTCACACAATTTTTGCTCTGCATACTATTTGATGACACATAGGTGGTTTACACATGCTTCTCCAACTCTCTTTAATGTTGGATCCCCAAGGCCCCAGGTATGTGCCTCCTGTGCCTACGATTTTTGTACATTTTCTATTTTGAATTGGTATTTTGAAATGCTTCTAGCAGTAGCACATTGTAACTTTTTTTGAATTAGTTGTTATGAAATAGGGTTTACCTGAATATTTTATGCATCAAACGGCTTGAGTTGTTTTTGATTAACTAAGATCTTTGGAACTTTGAATTGATCCTTGTTTGAAATAACAATTATTTTTGGGAAACATTTTTGCTTGACATACCTAATTTTGGGAAACATTCTAGACATTCAAGGTTGAACTTGAAGCATTATGGTTTAATTTATACTGTTTAAAGAGGCGAGTCCCTTTTCTTTTCCACCCTTCTATTATGTTATAGTGGTTCACTTAATGTTTTGGCTTTGGGCAGTCGAGTGGCTGCTTCCTTCTCTGCTCGATACCCTCAAGGAATGTCTTGTAAGTAGCAAATCGACTGGGGGTATCGGAGTTTTTGTTCATAACATTCGTGCAACAAATAGCTTCATTAGGGGAACAAATGGTACATCAAATGGTATTGTTCCGATGCTGCGTGTGTTTAATGATATTGCTCGCTATGTAGACCAGGGAGGAGGCAAGAGAAAGGGTAATGCTTGTAGTTCTTTTTTACATGGTAGTGCTAATTTTATAGAACTCCTTGATATTATTTTTGAGGTATATTTTGACTGTTCTCGTAGTCTCCATCATCAAAGCTTTGAGCATAGCTTAAGGCATCATAACCAAATATTTGCACTTCCATTGGCTAAATCATTCTCCTTACTTCTACTCTAATCTTTTAGAAAAGATGCCTCCAACTAATTCTGCAACACCCCACCAATGCTTCATCATCCTCAATCATAAGACCTCCGGACAAACTATCCTTATTTGCAATAATCCACTCCCTTCCCCATTGCCAAAACTTTCTATGCATGACCAATGCGCTCTTCTTTCTATATAAGGATTCTCCACAGTCAGATTCATCATCGATATGATGATATTCATCTGCCCTGAGACAATATCCCATGATCCAAGGGCTCCTCTTTACTTGCCTACACTTTAGCATACTGCTTCTCCTATATTTCTCTATGCTTTTGAAGACCCAGATTCATTTTGTAGACATGATGCCACACACAGACCATTCATAAATGCTCTTGCCATCCAATGCTCTGATTAATGCTTGCGCCAAAGAATTATTGTGCCAGACAGACACTCAACCAGAAGAGAGGAAAGATGACATGTCCCTACAAAATAGTCAGAGGAATCTTAAAGAGTACTTTTTCACATGTTTCTCAACAGTCTTCAATAGAAATTTGGATCAACATCACTAGAAGTAAACATGCTACCAGCAACTACATTAATAATATGTAGGTAGACTTTATAAAATACATTACGCAAGTATAATTTATAAAATATTTGCTATCAGCCTTACAATAGAATGGAAGGTATTGTGGTTGTCATATAAAGGGATGAGCCTTGGTGGGAGTCTAAGAAGTAGCTTGTGTCTTACAAGAACCTGGCCAATGATATAATCTTGATGACTATATCTAAGACTGTATGATTAATACACAAGTAATTTCCACCTTAATTTTTTTTAAATGAGAGTCTAATGATCAAACCTTTCAAAGAAGAACTTTCGGTGACTAGACGTGCACTGGCTAAAGGACACGTTTCATCCTTCGGTGCATCTCCAAGTAAATACTTCTTTGCCAAATACAATCAATACCGCATTTCTTGAAAATGCTCATCAACTCGCTGGAGGTAAGTTTTGTTACCAGTTTATTATTCTTTAGTTTTGAAAATTTTAGATTACAAGATGCCTTCATTACTGTTAAGGGATAATGGCTTAGTGTAAATCTAATCAACATTTAAAAGGTTTTGTGTGGTTGTTGTGTATGCTGTATCTTGTTTTTTTTTTGCATTTCAAATTTCTGAAAGAATATGCAAGGTAGACTTTATAAAATGCATTACACAGGCAGACTTTATAAAATATTGGCTATCAGCCTTATTATACAATGGAATGTATTGTGAGCCTTGATGTGAGTCTAAGAAGTAACCTGTGTCTTAAAAGAATCTGGTCAATGATATAATCTCGATGACTATTATTTAGGGTGGTTTAACTTTATTTATTTTTTGTCTTTAAGAAACCTGACAATATGAATCTGATAAGTAGGAGGAATTCTCTGCAGTCTGTCAAGTCTTATATTAATATCAAGATTCAATTTTATAGTCTACGAATCAAACTCATTGACCCATATTTCATGAGTAGTAGGTGGAATGGACCTATTTTTTATGGGAATGAATGGTGCACTTAGCATTCATTGCATCTAGGTGATACACATGGGTGAAGTATTGGAACTTCCCAGAAGGTCATCCATTTAAATACTACTTCGACTCAAGTATACTTAATCACCTATATGCAATGAATGCTAAATGAACTATTCCTTCATGAAGATGATTTCGATAATTTGTGATATTCCATAATCTTCCATGTTAAAAACAAAACTGAAGGAATAAGATGGGCTTTACATCTACACAATATTCAAAATGTCTGTTGGTGAGGAATTTTGTTCATTTATGCATCTGTTATGATTTCTACATATCACGATGAATTGAAAAATACACCTTAGGTATGACAAATCTCTGAAGGGGTTGTTGTTGATAGCATCTTAAATATGTTCAAAACTGTAATGATATGAGGCCCAGTGAGAGTTTACACAGTAATTTTTACTTCAAAAAACTAATGATACATGAACCTATTTAGGTTTTTTCTTGTTTTTTTTTGGAAGTGTGCACTTGAACTCTATATGAACCTCAGATCCATATAAGTTTGATAGGAATCTATAAAAATAGCCACATACTGCTCGATGCTATCCAACAATTTTAGTTCATTTTAGCTCATTTCAATTTCTCCTGTAGAATTAATGCTCTATCAATTTCTTCCGCCTTTGTAAATAAGTGCATCCTTATAATTTGATGCTTTTCTTGATTTTACAGAACTCCTTAATACTATTTTTGAGGTATATTTTGATATTTCACTTGAGGTACACCTTGGTGTTGAAAATTTTCTTGATATTGCGGATATTGGAAGTGTTGTTGTTGTGGATATTGAGGTGTTTGTGGAATAATGTCCATTGGTTGTGGATATGTAATGTTCTGACGTTGCGCATGACATTGGTGATATGTTAGATTTTGATTTCATTTAATTTCCTCAAGATCTCTCTCAATTTTATCTACGGAAATTTGAAGTTTTGGATTCATTTCTTGATGGTAATTTTGAAATCCCTGATGTTGTTGCCCTATTTGATGTTGTGACCCTTGATAAGAGTAATTTGGGAAATAGATCAACATGTTTTGGGGATGTTTTGATACTCAATACCCTATCATAACGTCACTCGGTTTATATTTCCAGCAGGGTCATACCTATGACCATGCGAGAGGTAGTAATATGGGTCTTTTGACTGCTATGTTTGCTTTTTCTTCCTCTTCATTTAAGATGATTGATGTGGTGAGAAACTA
>VDFB02201567.1:0-14762 GCA_007258455.2 Sequoia sempervirens | reverse complement strand
ATGTGTTTTCATCCCTGACCCAAATTCACCTTTCTTTGTTATTATATTGTTTATGTTTACAACAAATCCTGTGGGAAATAGAATTTTATGTATCACTTCTTTTATAGCATTGCTTTGCTACTCTATTAATAACCAAGGAATGGAACTTATATTAATTTGGTCTCCATCGCTATTTGATTGAATGACATTTTTCATTACATGATTGGCTTCCTGAATGTCACTACAAATTTTGATAATTTTTTCTTTGTCGTGCCCTCCATCTAATATTTTCCATAACGTTTATGTTATATTCTTTCCAATATGCATTGTATCAAAAAAATGCACAATTTGTAGCTGCTCATAGTAGGGAAACCTACTAAATTGTCTGGGATAACTTTTCAGTCCCTGTGAAAGCCGACCATTAATGTCTTGACAACCTTAATGAAGCATATAAGTTAAACAAATTAACAATGACAATCATTGTCAATTACAACATGAGTAAACACAACACTATAAAAATATAAATTCAAAACATATCATATATGATAGATAAACAATTTGATCCGATGTATAACCTTGATGATTAATTCTATTAAATTCCAACTTCTATAGGCGAGGTGAAATTCTTCGTGGTTTTGATGTAGTCTCCTCTTTCCCATTGAAAATATATTTTTCAGTAGTTTGATACTTATGTTTTCTATGGAGGAAGTGCCTATACTCATCAAACACCTGCTTTCCTAAACTTGTTGAATGACGAGATTTCATCTTTAGACCACAAATTAGACATGCAAATTTTCCCTTTGTTTGAAGACCTGCAAGATGATATATAATTGGATTAAATATGTCAATTTTTTTATTATATATAATGAATAGATTATTTTAAAAACATGCATGATATCTACTTCATCAAATTAAATATTGTTAAATTACAGTCGAACATTATATAACATACCACAAAATGTGTTGTTAGCCAGGGCATCATGAATTGTCCTTACAAGCATTGCATGGAATTAGAGTATCTTTGTCCTATTAGTGCGGAATGTACATAGTGGCGTCATTCCATAACTTTATTAACTTCGTCAATAAGAACCGATATATACATTCATATCTTTAACTTGGTACTTACCTAGTTGAATGAACATAAACACTACATAATTATTATAACCATTTTACTGCAATATATATAAATTAATGTACATGACTATTAAATGAAAAAAATATGTCATTATGCAAAAAATAAGACAAATGAGATGCTACTACGTTAAAGAAAATTGATGTAAACAAATACCTGGAACAATCATTGACAACATTATGTGATCCCTCTTTATTGACATCCATGGAGGAATGTTATTGTTGATAACAAAAACAGGCCACACGAGTAAATAGATCTCAACTCTCCAAATGGATTGACACCGTTCGCTCCCAATGAAAGCTCCCAATGAAAGCTTGGATTAGAGGTTTTTGTTTAAAGTGTGGCTATTTTTCCTCCATGTCCCTAAATTAGAACCATCTCAGGCATTGAAGAATGTCATCTCCACTTCTATTCTATGCATGGTAATCCATAAATTGCACTAAGCTTTGCACCTAAATAATCATTGCATACGTGGAATAATGGGAATATAACGAAGAACCTTGTGAGGAACCTTTTTTGTTAGTTGATCTGTTTGATATCTACTGATATGACATTCTGGGCATTCTGTTGCAAATTCCTATTGTTTATGATATATAATATGATCATTGGGACATGCATCTATTGCTTGATACTCCATTCTGATATCTTTTATAATGGCACATAAATCTCGGTATGAGCGAGGTAAAATATTTGATGGTGGTAACAAAAATTCACCAATCAATCTACAACAAAAAATAATTTGTTCATATAAAGAATATTAATGGTACATATTTCATCCTTTATTTACTAGTGATGAACTAACAACAATTAAAATAGATGAAAAAAGATGACATATATGACATACCTTAACATCCATTGAGATTGCTATGTTTGATAAACAATTCATAACCTTCAAGTTCAACAACAACAATACAACAGAAGAGTTGTTTGAGCCTTCATAAAGGGGCTCGTATGCCTTCTCAAGTACGGGTAAATCATGAACATCATCAAATTCATCTTGATCATCATGATCAACTTTGCCACTAAATGTGTCATGGATCAATGTATTCATACCATCATCTTCAACTATGTTTTCTGGCACATGATCATCTTCTTCCATAGGATCATTAACTTCATCTTGATATTCACAACTCCATGTTCATCTGCTTGCAAAACCACATTCTCTGGGCCGTGATAATCCATATCATATGCCTAGGGCGCCCCACCTTTATAATAATGATAGACACAAATAAACCATGATCATGATCAAGTGATTATATATATATATATATAAATGTTAAAACAATATAAACATTTACAAATTCAATCAATATAAACACGTATAATGAACAACTTACCAATGGACGATAATCATGCCCCACTTCAACGTGACCATGTTGCCTACAATTTTTCTCAGCTGTTGTGATTCAAAGTTGCTTTGTCTTTAAGCCCTTGCAATTATTGCAAGGACAATAACATTTCCCATCACCCTTTCTTTTCAATCTAGCCCACAATCTATCAAGTGTCTCTTCATTTTGTTCTAGACTGATATTATCTGACATGATTTTTCTTTACCAAGCTTGACTATTTAGATCTTCAAAAATAATCAAACTCACACTTCAATAATTTTTATTCATAGATAGGTAACATGATCTAATAATTATGATATTTTAAACCAAAAAAATTTGGCATTCAACCACCCCTGCAAAAGAGAAGATAGTCTGAAGTTAATGACCCCAAAAAACACTTTAAAATGCTAATTCCAAAACTTATTAAATTATGATTTTATTATGATTTCCAACCGTTAAGACTCCTAAAATCATAATATTGAACTTGATCACAAACTTCCTACAACAATGTAGGTAGCGAGCTAGCAAGAGCAAGTGACCCATTCCTAAGGAGCAACAAGTCGGAATCATCATTGCTAATGTCAATACAGATTTATCCTTTTAGTTAAAGATGAAATGTGTCACTTCTTATGACGAGCTTATCCCTAGGGCCCTCAACATTGAGAGAGCCCTAATAAAAAAAAATAGAAGCATTGGTAAGAGCATGATTAGGGTACAAACCCTAGGCCTCCGTAGAAACATAAACAATAACTATAGCGGATTAGTGAGGCTGCAATACTAGAAAGATTGAGACATTGTAGGTAATAATAAAATCTTGCAATCTAAAGATTGTAGAAAATAACAAGCACGCTATGTAGCTTATTGACATTTGTAAATGCAATCTACATTAAGAAGAATGACACTCACTTGAGATGTGAAAGTCAAAAAGAGGTTGAGCAGTGACAAGATAATAAAGCTCAAACCTTGCATAGTAAAGTGGAGATTTTAACAGTGAGTTTCTTTACCCCCCTTCTGACCTTAAGAGTTTTTCAAATGCTTTTGGTAGTGTTAGACAAGGCAAATGAAATCAAGGAATGACTATCCAAATGAAGTAATAGTGGTAATCATAGGTTCAATGTTTCTTCTTAGCCATTAATGTATAATGGAGGTAGTGGATTGCATGTTTGAGTGGTGTTTTGAAAACTCATCAAAGATGGGAGAATAGTGAATAATACCTTGTGGACTATGAAGTAGTGTCAATAAGGTTGAAGGATCTTAAGAACTACAATACCATGAAAAAATAAGTCCCCTATAGTAAGTAGGCAGTCTATAGGGCATAGTTTGATTTTATAGAAGGATGCTTATGAAAGGAATCTTCAAGTGATAGTGAGCGAGCTATTTGAGATTACAGCTGAGGGTGCAATACCCAGTCTTAAAGGAAGTTAGCAAAGTAGTAAATGTGCAAGAAAATCGAATCGTACACAACAAACAATTCACAATGTTATCTTCCATAATGCCTTGAGTTTGAAGACAAAAATCTCATTGTATTTTCATGATGAAAGTGGTGACCTTAATGGTCAATCACTGGCAACCATGATTTTAAAACATGCTATTGTGCTTATGGAGGCAACATTTTAAGCAAGGCAGTGAGTGGTGGTTTGGAACAATGGCAGGTATGAAGGACTTGCTTTATATGCATACTATGCAGTCTAGCTTAAGACAACGTTCTTAGAAGAGATTGAAGGTGGATTATGGAACTCAAGGGTTATCATGAAAATGATTAAAGCAAAGACTGAGATCTATTTAAAAGCCACGGTCATGAAGATATTAAAGATGTCACATGCAAAACCCTAGTAGCTGGAGTAATGAATACAGTGCCAAAGAGGATAGTGTGTTGGGGAAAATTTAGGAGATCTCCACATTATCTAATTACAGGGAAATACATCATTTATTTATTTTTTTAATTAAAAGAAATCATTCTAAACCCTATATAGGATACATTGATACTTCAAAAGCCTCTAAAGGAATTTGAGATTATGCAAATATATGTCAAGTAACATTCATAAGGTTTAGAAAATCTTAATCACTCTCTAGAATAGCCCATTAAACATGGGTTGTGCTTGAATGCACTACATAATTGATATAACACAACCACTCTACATATCAACCAGAGTTATAGGCTCTTTATTGCAGAGGTAATCACTCTTCGATCATGCTATAATTACATCCTAACCTATTAAACTTGAGACAACCTGAATGCACCCAATGATGATTGACACCTACATTATACAACCTGAATTAACTACATTATAGTGCCTCCATTTCTATCACAACATAGCCACATTAAACTTTGCGTCACACATGAATGCATCCTGTATTTGTTATAGCACAACTATGCCACATGACCAATAGAGTTATGGATCACATAATTACAGTCACAAGAATCTGTTCCTTGGTTGTGATCTTATGGTGATTCCACACAACAAAATATGGACATGAAATTCTCAAAACCCTAAACCTCTAAAAATGAAATATGATGAGATGTTTCTTTAAAATATGATTTTCAAACCTGGAACTACAAATCTAACTTCACAACTGAATTCTACAAAAAGACAATGACTACCCTCAACCTGGCATATGTTCTTGAATTTTTTCTAATTTTTCCCAAGAAAATCATCCTTAGTTCTCCAAAAACTGTCTCAAATAGAGCAAAACACTGTCGCAATAAATCAGGTGTGAACTCACTTTTCTTTATGTCGGCCACAATTTGATTTTTTTCTATTTTTCATGTTTGTCAAAAATTCGACGAAAATAATAGCTGACATTTCGATGAACCCCAGGTTCATTGAAATTCTGACGAACATTGGGGATAAACTTTCAAAAAATTGAAAATTACACATCAAATTTTACAAGCACCCGACGAACATCAAATTTTACATATTTCGTCGGACAGTTTCGTCGGATTTTGCAGCCAAATGTATTAGTGATTGTCATTCCACCAAGTTAGTTTGAAATTTTTTGGTTCATATGGTTTTACATCTAGTAGTTGAATGACATTTGATTGCAATTGACTGATTTAATGGGTTCCCCTATGGGTGTGTATGTTCGTTTAGGCATGTTTGCTCATGGAGGGCCTCTATGTTGTTGGTTGTTTTGGATTGCATTTGTAGTTTGGTCATGACTTGGTGTTGGATTGTTTTGTGTGGAAGGAACTTTGAGTGAATGGTGGGGTGAACCTTTTTAACCACTTTATCATCAACTACCCTATCATTAGTGACATTTTTATTTCTAGACCAAAATTTTCCTTTGCCATTGGAATTTTTTCAGTTTTCTTTGAAGATCTTGACCAATCCTTTGACAACAAGAGATTTCTTAATGGATATAATGGATTTGAATTTGGTGCATTAATTATGTATTGAGGTTTTCCACAAAGATAGGGAGCAACTGTTTATCAATTATATGACAAGGGAATTTTCTAGCCATACTTTTCCATATTTGAAAGAATGAAGTGACTCCCCTTCTTTTTGTTTGGTTGTGCACATTTTTGCAAGGGTCATGTCACTTTCAATCTTATAGGAAAAGTGTGTGATAAACTTGTCAACTAGTTCATTCCATGTTCTTATCTCAGGAGGTAAGTGTGTGAACCACTCTTGAGCTTGCCTCGAAAGGCTACATGGGAATAATCTCATTAAGTACGTAGGCTCAAAAGTGATGTCCATACAAGAAGTATTAAACTCTTTCACATATTCTACCAGATCCCCTTTTCCTTTATATTTTTTGAAGTTGGGAACATTAAAGTGTGTAGGGAAAGGTGGCATGTAAATGCTTCAATCAAAGGGATAAGGACATAGTTCTTCCATTGAGTATGTTTTCTTTGTCCCACTCACTTGCATGTTTTCCATTTTATTAGTGCATTTCTTGCATTTGTTAGATCAAAGTTTCCATGGGTGATGGTGGCATGTTTGGTTGACTTTGCATGAGAGGGTTGGTGTTGGTGTTAAGTGTGTTGAGGTAGTTGTGTGGTGATAATAGATTTTGGTTTTGGAAGTTAGATGTAAATGTTGAATTTGGGTTGATGTTTTGTTGAGAATGATTTTGATTGCCTTGTTGGAAGTGTGATGTAAACATGGTGTTGGTATTGGTATTGGTATGGTGTTGTTGTGGAGTTTTATTGGTGTGTTGGTGTTGTGGTATGAAGTTGAGGCTTGGATTGACATGTTGTTGTGATGGAGGTTGGTTGGTGTGTAGGTTTGACCCAAAATATATGTTTGAGTTTGGTGTAGTATTGGTCGTTTGGGTTTAATCTCTTGGTGTGGAAATATGAGTCCTTCTTGTCTTGTTTGGTGGGTTTGTATTTAGATTGTTTGTGTTGGTTGATGGTGCAGTGCTTTGGGTGGATGTTGTGGAAAATGGATTTTCAAAAGTCATACCTATGGTGCTAGAGGATGAACCAAATGGATTGGAAAACATGGGACAAGTTCTTGAGATGTTTCATGTGTTCTTTTGGTCCCAAATGTTGGAGTAGGGGGAATGTGTGTAGTTGTCACATTATGTGTAGCTCCCCCAAGAGGCATACTAGTGTGCATTTTTTGTGAGGAAGGATGACCTTGTGAAAATGTGTAATAGCCTTGACCTTGAGTTTGTGTTTGTGTTGTTCAATCTACAATTGTGGTAGTGTCAAAACCAAAGGGAAGCTTGGCACCATTTTGAGCAAGTGCTAAATTATTCATTAGGATCTTCTTTTACCATCTCTTCTATGATACACACTATCTTAGGACCTTGAGAAGCTTGTTCAATCTCTTCAGGGGTTAGACTTCGGTTAACCTCATTCAATGTAAGATTTGAAAATGGATTTGAAATTTCATCTTGTGATGTTTGAGGTTGGTTTGAGGATGACCAAAAGTTCATAGTGCTAGCTGGATTAAAATTAGGGTCAGAGGAGGAATCCATGTCTTTTCATTTCCTTTGTGACCTAGTGAAGACCATATAAGACTTGAGAAATTTATATTTTGAGACCTTTTTTGGAATGAATGCAACTAAGGATGAAGATGAAAACTAAGGAAATAGAAGATGACAATGACACTATGCTATGTTTTTGGAATTTTTGGAATATAAGAGTGCAATATGGGAATGTAACTATGACTATTTTTGGTATGCAAAGTGACAATGAGACTATGACCATGCTTATGCTTGAATGGGATGCAAGATGGTAATAGGACTAAGAGTATGACTATGCTTGGATTTGGATATGCGATTTTGAACCTTAAAAAGGGGATGCTAAGCAAACTATGATAAAACAACGTAATAGCTCTAAATGCCAAGACCTCAAGAGAAAAAGAAACAAGATGATAATTGTAACATGCCCATTGTTCTACATAGTAATTATTCCCATGTTTTACCCACAAGTGAGAAGTTAACACATCTAACCACAAGTGAGTAGTAATTCTTCCCATGCAAATTATATATCTTTTGAAAAAAAATCGAGCTATTACTAGAGCTCCATTGGTTAGATTTTCTGGTATAAAGTAAGATACCTTAGTGAGTTTGTGCACCACAACCAGAATGGAATTGTTCTTATTTCTTGACATAGGTATTCTTTGCACAAAATCCATGCTAATGACTTGCCACTTACTTTCTGGAACTTCATGTGGATACAAAAAGACCTACAGGATGATGATGTTCTACCTTCACTCTTTGGCACTCTAAGCAACTTGTTACAAACCTTACAACATACCCTTTCATACACTTCTAGAAAGATAATGGATTTACATCAACCAACATTTTGGTGACACCAAGATGTCCTAAATATGGTGCATTGTGAACTTCTTTCCATACCAAGTTCCTCAATTCTCTAGAATTAGGTACATAAATTCTCCCTTGAAATCTCAATAATCCATTTGGTTCAAGGTGATACCCTTCTTACCTTCGATCTTATGGATCATCCGAGAGTGCTTGCTTGACTTGTTCATATAAATCATCACCCTTGGATTCTTGCAAGACTTGACTCTTAAAGTTAGTTTGGATCGATACCATCGAGGAGATATGCCTTCTACGACTCAAAGCATCAGCAACCCAATTCTCTTTCCCCTTAATATAACTAATGTTGAAATCATAGTCTAATATTAGTTCTAACCACCTTCTCTGCCTTGCATTAAGATTAGGTTGGGTAAAAAAATTCTTGAGACCATGGTGATTGGTCTTGATTTCAAAGGGTTTTCCCAATAGATAATGTCTCCACATCTATAGTGCATGAACAACTGTTTCTAACTCTAAATCATGTGAAACATAATTTTGTTCATAGGGATTTAACTTCCTTGAATCATAAGCTATGACTCGCCCCTCCTACATTAACAATCCACCCAATCCTTCTACCGATGCATCCATAATAACAATAAAGTTACCATCCAGATCTGGTACCTTTCGTATCGGAGACATGGTCAACTTTTCTTGGATTAGATTAAAATTTCACTTGATATTTCTCTATCCACTCAAACATCTTACCTTTCCTTTGCAAAGAAGTGATGGGAAAAGCTATTCTTGAAAATTTTGCAACAAACTTATGATAATACCCATCTGAACCCATAAAACTTCTAACTTCCATTACACGCTTGGCATTGGACACTCCAGCAATGCTTTTATCTTCGTAGATCAATTGCAATCCCATTTGTTGAAACTAAATAACCCAAATGAAGAAGGTACACTTTGAGAGTTTCCCATACAACCTATGTTCTCTCAATCATTGTAACAACATCTCCAAATGCTTGTGATGTTCTTCTTCATTCTTGGAGTAGATTAAGTTGTCATCCAAGAATACCAACACAAACCTATTCAAGTAGTCTCTAAATACATTGTTAATTAGATTCATGAATGTCGCTGGTGCATTTTTCAAACCAAAAGGTAAGACTGTGAACTCGTAATGTCTGTATCTAGTTCTAAAATGTATCTTGAAAACATCTTCGACCTTGATTCTTAGTTGATGATATCTAGAACATAGATCAATCTTTGAAAACACAACTGCTCCCTGCATTTGATCAAAGAGATCATCAATACATGGCGATCAATATTTTTATTCTTTACCATTGCTTTGTTAAGAAAATGATATTCAATACACAAGCACAGTGTACCATCTTTCTTTTTGACAAAGATTATTGGCAATCCCTAGGGTGAAACACTAGGTCTTATTAATCCATTAAACAACAATTCTTCTAATTGTGCCTTCAATTCCATCATTTTTTTTGTGGTCATCCTATATAGTACTTTCGATATAGGTTCTGACCTAGGGACTATATCAATGGAGAAACTAAACACTCTTTTAGGAGGCAATCCAGGTAATTCATCTGGAAATACATCCACAAATTTCTGTAGGATAGGATATTTCTACATATCCTTTTTCCCTATTTCCACCACTTCTCCTTCTTCAAATTCTTGAGAATCTTGAGGTTCATAATACATTACATTATCTTCAAGGATGACTTCCTTGTATTCCTCAAGTTTATCTATCTTTACTACGGAGAGTTGACAACCTTTCTTTTTTTTCCTATGCATTTACATAGCTGAAATATGTCAAAGTTTCACTTCTCTAGGTGTTCCTTAAAAATAAACTTGGTTACCTAGGTCATCTAAGCATTCTATGTTTTAGCATGGAAATCCACTTTATCTCTATGCTTCCATATCCATTTCATTCCTAAGATGACATCATAAGAACCTAAGGGAGATACGTACAAATTCACCTCTATAGAGAAACTTGGAAGTTCTAACCTTGCTTCAAATAGACATTAACTTACCACAACTCTTGTCTAGTTTGCATACTCCAAAACCTAGGTTTTCTTCATAAAACTAGTCTTTCTAGACATTTGACTTGCTATTTTAGGAGAAATGAATTTATTTGTGGCACTAGTATCTATTAAAAATGAGATAGGAATGCCAGAAAAAGTACTTGAGACTTCTACCAGAGTGACTTGATACTTTGCTTGCCAGTTGTCTACTGCAACATGTATCATTTTCTGGGATGCAACTTGCATTGGAGGTAGAGGATCCCACATGGTTGAGATTCTATTGGCTTGCTAGGACACTGATTAGCATAGTGATCCCCTCCACATGTAAAAAATCCATTCACTGGTCCCTTCCTTTTCTCAAGTCTTCTAGAGTTATTACCATTTCCCCTAGCTCTGTTTTTGTAGTTATTGTTAATTCCTCTTTGGTATCTTCTTGGTTCATTCCACCTTTGTTGAGGTCCCTTGTTCCCTTGCTTCTAAATTTTTTCCCATTCATTGGGTCTTCTTGGAGCTTGATTAGCTTGCACCAAATTAAACCTCTTTCTATTCCTTTCTTGATAAATTGAAATAGACTTAAGCTTTTGTTCCTACTTAATCCTTTTTTCATACACCAAGTCCATGGTTGTAGGACCGTGTATGTCTACTTCACCACCTATTTGGGCATTAAGACCCATAATAAACTTCCTTATTTGAAATTTCTCATCCTTTTGGTACATGGGTATGTATCTCAGGAGGTGGGTGAACTTTTCCCAATATTCATTCACTGAAGAATCTCCTTGCTTAAAATTTTGGAAATATATGAGCTTTTGATCATAGAAGAGTTGTGGCAACCATCGTTTCTTGAAAATCTCTACAAACTCGATCCATGTCATCCTCAAAGAACTGATTCCTAACTCCATATTCTTATTCATCCACCAGTTGGATGCTTCAATTTCCAACTAGAAAGCTCCCCATATGGATTTAGTGACTTTAGAGTAATTTCTAATCTCAAAGTACTTTTCCATATATGCAAGTCATGCTTCAACCGCATCCCTAGTAGCACTACCCTCAAATTTAGGAGATGTGATCTTCTTCATGTCACAGTTCAACTCATTGGCCAGTCGCTTCCTTTTAGTTCCTTCCGACTTTGACTATGACTCTTCATCCTCTTGTTCACTAGAATAGGTGTGATCACAAGAATTCTCCTATTCCTCTCCATTATGAGGAACTTCCTTGTCATTATTTGGGATTTCTTGTTCCACTCTTTCTTTACCCCTTACTTCTTGTTCGAGGTTTCCTATCCTTGCTCTTGTTTCATCCATTATAGACAAGATGTGGTCCAACTTAGCTTCCACATTCTCAGTACCTTGTCCTACTTCTTAACTTCCCCCAACGTTAGTTCATGTCCTAACCATTTTTCCAAGAATAGTTTACCTGGAGGTTTCATTAAATTAGATCTAAGAAATTTTACTTAATGTTCTACAAGCATTAAAGAACAATTATTCGTATAAAGAATATCATAAAGAACTTTTACACAATTTTTTTCAAAACATGTTTTTATTTCAAATTGATGAAGGATTTTTATATCCTTAATTGTACATAGAATGACTATTAAGATAGTCTAAGGGAGAATATCCCTTGGATTATCTTTCCGATATATAACTTCATAGGGAATAAGCCTTAGAATTTTTCTCATTCTTTTCATAATAAGGATAATATCCCTCAGACCTATCCTTAGACACATAATCTTGAGGAACATATTCCTCTAATTAACCACTTGAGGATATTACAATAATTTCAGCCATGGGTATAACATGAGGGTCCCTAAATATCATTGTTGGACTAACACTACATTCTGAGGACATATCCCTAGAAAGTGATAAAGAGTTCGACTTTTCCAAAGAGACATGAGGTAAGTAGTTGAAGCTGGCATCATCTTTCATCCTTCTCTTCTCTTGGCTAATTTGAAAGGGTACGACTGATAGTCTCAGTATCACTCAGCCAAATGGAATTGTCATGATTGGTTCCCTCAATGGTATGAACAAGGGTTTCTCTTTCCTTCTCGGCCCATAGGTAGCGCTCATTCTTGATTACTGAATTTTTTGCAGTCATCTTGAGACACGCCATCCTGACACAAGATTTTCCAAACATTAGACTCGTATAATGTTGGATTGGAAACATAGCGAGCACATAGGTTCCAGAGTTGAACCTGGTAGCTCCGATACCACGTGTAACATGCCCATTGTTATACACAATAATTCTTCCTATGTTTTACCTACAAGTGAGTAGTTAACGCATCTAACCTTTAAGAGGGATAAATTTTTTCTTTTTCTTTGATTAATAAATTGCACATTTGAAACATATTTCAAACTTTCCCATTGCATATAAAGTAATTCCTTTCATTGATTCAAATAATGAAGTTACATATTTTTCCATATGAAATTTCATTATTACAATTTCAATAGAGATGGATCCAAATTACAAACATAGCTTATATATATATATATAGTACAATGGTCCAGGAAATCCCCCTCAAATATTGGCTGCCAATTGAAGAGGAGAAGCATCACTCAAGCGCTTTTCCGATAACCACGGACTTACTACGGTCCCCCACACATCTACCTAACTGGTAAGATGTCCCTACCCTTTGACGAAGAGATTGGTTTGGTAACCTCATAACATTAGCCTATTTTGAGCTTGGTTTTGTGTCCTATACATTCCTACTTACATGTGTGGCATCCCTTATCTAGTATGTAATCCTAAATCATAGTGAAATCGATAGTGTAAACAGTGGCTACTTACACTACTTTGGCCAAAGTTTCCATCACCCTGAACTTAGAGTGGATGTCACACGTTCACCCACCTTCCTAGCTCAATTTGGTATAAAATGACCATTATACTCTATATCTAGGTTACCCCATTTCCCATGGATCAAACAAATCCTAGGAATAACCCACATAGCATCACATAACAATATAACTATACTACCAAAGTGATTATAAAAACTTCTTGCACAATTCTTCATGCGTTTAGAATAGGCATCCTATATATATAGCGATGATAACTACAAATAGTATAAATACACTGCACTCAAATAAACTCCCATATATAGGGTACATAAAAACATAACTAATAAAATAGGTTTTATGTAACATATTGCATAACCATGAAACAAGCAATCTTAAACAAACACCACAACATATTCAAAAGCACTCTTTTCCTAACATAGTAAATAAAATAATTTATCCTTTCCAACATAAAGATAAAGGTATAAAAACTATCATGCATGTATAATGCTCCAATCAATTAAACTCCTTCCTAGTATGAATCCTCAAGATTAATTGATACCTCCTCCAAGATCCACTTGACTACCCTCTTCTAACTTCTCACTAAATCTCACAATAAACACAAATACGATATGCCAAAATAAATCTCAACTCACAACAAAATAGCATCAAGATAATAAGAATGATATGTGTAGCAATTGGTAGAATGGGAACCTCTATTTATCCTAATTGGTGAGCAACTAGAGGCTACAAATAAGTAAGTAATTTTGCCACCTTTCTTCCTCATGCAACAACTCACTCATAGGTTTGCAACACATGACAATCCTTATGGCTGAGTCAACTTGATATTTGGGACAACAAACTCAAAACAGGTTTCCTAATTCAAATTCCATTGCAAAATGCTACCAAGTTTGCACTTGACTGAGTCTAAACACTTATTTGCAGTCTTATATGAATTCAAAGACTTCTTTTACATTCTAACTTCTACCAAATATGATGCCACCTCTTATTCCTTGGTGCCACCTTCATAGACATGACCTGTTGACATATTCTCATATTTTGTTGGTAAGTGAATTGGCACTTGAAATGATATTTGACTCACCCAATGGAAAGTGGAAATAATGCACCAATAGTTGGAGAGATTGCTAGTGAAACAAAAATATTCCTCTATGTTTGAGAGGGTAAGCTCCCTCGTATGATAGGGTTTTTAGGATTTTAGATAATAGTAACAATAAAAACATAAATGCATTCATTATAAGATCATAGATTACACATACAAACTCCATAATGTTTTTTAATTTTCAAAACGATGACGCTTTCAAATCAAGATACCAGGAAATGAAAATGTCTCCAATGTGATATGTGAGAGATTGACTATTAGTTATCAAAAACAAGATGAAGGATAACAAATCTCATTATCAACTTATCATACAAATAAAATTAATGACTCATAGAAAACACAATGAATGCACATCCAAAAATGATTTCCATTACTTTGTGAAATCATACAAATCCAAAATCCTTGTGCTAATTTGTGAAAATACCAAAAGTCATTTACAATGTTTTGAGCCTTGTATTTATAGACTCTTCTTTGTAACTACCTCATAACCAGCTCGAGACTACCCTAGTAACTACTTCACAAAAAGTGGGAAGTAAAACTAAGTTTTATTTAACGTTAGAAAATTCTTAGGTTTGAGCAATATAATTTATTTTCCAACTTATTACAAAATTGATAGTCACCAAAACAAAGAGATAAAATAAAATGTAACCAAGTGAATTTGGCTTAAAAATAATGAGAAAAATA
>VDFB02201566.1:51868-71465 GCA_007258455.2 Sequoia sempervirens | reverse complement strand
CACTTATTTCTTCTCTATGACGAGCATAATACAAGCGACTTCTTTTACGAGGTTCTAGGGCTTTGGTTTTAGTCTTGGATGTTTGGCTTTCTAATTCTTCCATAGTGGAGTCCATTATCTGGAAAATAAATGAGAGATAAAATAAATATAAATGAAGCAAATGTGTATATTGCAACACCACTAAAATGTGAAAATTACAAAATCCATTTTGCTTGACTTATATGTTAGATGAATATGATAAAAAATGAAAACATGTGTACATATGAAAGAAATATGTTGAAGTGTACATGTGCACTCTACTTTGTATTTACAATAAACTTATAAAACAAGTTTTGAAGGGATCCTGAAACCCTGTACAAGGAAAATTCTCAATCGTATAGCAATTGGGACAAAAAAGAACACAAGTAGGCAGGGGAAAACAGACAAGAGTGGATAATTACAACCTTATGTAGTCTACTTTTCATAAACATTGCACATGTCAGCAATTTGATTTAACAAAAGATTGCTTTCATTTGCAAAATCAAGTGTCCCAACTTCTACGACTGTTGATTTCACTCGTGATTCATTATTGTAGGTTTCATATCTACTTGTCAGGGTGAAGAGAAATTGTTTGCATAGTAAATTGTGAATGACCTCTTCACTATTTTCTGTAGCATCTTGCTTGAACTGCATCATGTATAGTTCCTTTGCAGGCATGCCAATGAGTTTAGTTGCTTCTTCTTCAAAAGAAATTTCCCATAGAGTGCTTGTGTGATCTTGAAGTTTAATTTGAAGAACATATCGATAATCACAATCTTCAAAGGTAACTTCACACTTTGAACAATACCATTTTCCGTCATCACTTTGTAGAGCTCTTTTCTTACATTGTTTCCCTTCAATCTTAATGGGGCAAGTTGGATAACAGAATGAATTCGATTTGATAAATACTATTGTTGCTTTTACAATGCACTGGAGGCATCTTGTTGTATCCAAAGACTCTTCTAGGACATTGGAAATGGTCTTCCGTTCAAGAAGTGGGGGCGCATCTAGAAGGTTTGTTGTGGATGTGAGAAGACCATTCCCATCTTGCACAAACCAAGCCTATAGCTGTGTTGTTTCTTCGATTTCAGGGTTAATAAACAACTGGGTGGTAACTAAAGTGCTCACAACCTTACCATTATATTCTGTAACATGACCATTTTTAATAGCAAGCACAGGCGACTCTTGTGCATGGTATAGTTCATGGAGCTGTGCACCTTCCTTTTGAGCCACTCATCCCCACAAAGTCACATTTATAGTGGAGGTAGACATGTCTAACAACTTGAGGCTCCTCCTACAAACCTTTGTGCCATCTCTTCTTCTTATTGTAGAGGTAGGTCCACACATATAACAACTCCCACTACATCAATCAAAGAATTGTTATTTGTATTCAGGATCTCATTAATGGGTGTGAAAGAGAACTGATGCAGTGGAATTAAGTGATCATCATCAATAAGAGTGACCTTTGAATCATCCATCAAAGTGATTTCCATTTGACTATTCAACTTATTGTAAAACTTATTAGCAGCTTTGATGGTCCCACCAGAGATTGTATATACAGAGCCAATATGAACATTTATGTAATGGAGGTCTGCAACTTCATTAAAGCAAGTGACACGCACTTCAGTGTTCTCACTGTCTACAATATCAAAGCTGAAAATTTGCCTGGTTCTTTTCTTTGTGTCAAATTGGTGAATCTCTTTTTTCATAGTTACACAACCTTTTATTGTCCACCTTGTCTGAAATGGATTCAAACTTTTAATAGGAGTGATAGTTGAGGTATCACTTTTCTTGCACAACGATGCATGTATCCCAAACATCCTTTTTTTGGGGGTTGGCTGCATGGGTGTGACACTCTCACCAACATTTGTGCATGAGTTAGATGAAATCCCTACTCTTTCATGTATATATTGCTCTAGTTCTTTGAAGAGGAAGGTGGGATCCCCAATGACATCATGTTGTGTGCATGCAATCTCCAATTTAGAAATTACAATAAACCTATAAGTAAATAAAGCAAAATGCACTTTTAGTAATGCAAGTAACAAATAGAGATGGACATGTTCAATTTGAGAGCAACATTGGAGTGGTTGGCTCACCTTGAGTTACAAATAGTAGGGCATGTGTATTCTGTGAGTTGTATGATAGAACCCTTTTGAATTAGCTCTGAAGTTTAAAAATGGTTATACTTTCTTGGAAATATTTTTGTTTGAAGATGCACTCCATCAGACAAATCTAATTTGTATCTAATGGTTGATTCGTCGCCATGGCCAAATGTTGAAATATTGAAGACTTGGAGATGTGGATATATGTCTTTGGTGCCAGTGTTTATCAATGTGATTGCATTTTGTGTCAAAGAGATAGACATAGCTAAAGGGAGGTGAAGTAGCCCTATAAAGCCCAATGAGTTGATAAGTATGGTATGGTTTGTAAGTAAAAATATACAAATTGAAAGTTGGATTCCTTTGTAAAAGCGCGAAGTAAATCAAAGCATGCAATTTACCTTATATATAAAATGGATAAACTATTAAAAAAAGGAGATGTGTGCACCATAAAGGTTTCTTGGTTTTATTATCCTTTCCAAAAAGAATGCTTAAATACATGCAAAATCATCACATACAATTTATAGAGTGAAGGTGATTGAGGATAATCAAGAGAAGGTAAACAGACCTGTAGGTAATGACTGTATTGTAGTTTGTACACAGATTTATTTGGCTGAAACAAATTTGATCCTGTGGATGAAAGGAAGCACAAAAAAGTTTGTGAGCACACATCATCAACAAAACAAACAGATGAACCATTGAAAACTTATACATGTAAGGGTGTCAAATATTGATTAACAAATTAGATGTATACATTTTAATAGAGAACTCCAACATGTTTTATTTGTGCGTATGTATTAAGAGAGGAAAAAAAAAACATGCATACCTACAATAAAAGAAAGTAGTTGTTTGTTTTGTTCCAACTTGTATTAGAAATAATGAGAATGTGTAAATAGAGGACTAAGATTTTTTTGGAGAACTAGTTGTAGAAATGAAACATTGTTGGCACTCGACGACATTAAGTGTAAAAATGAAGAATGGAAGGAAAGCAACAATAATTTCCAACTAAAAAAGTTACAAGTGCAAATCAAACGTAATGATAGTTAATAAAGGGCATAATTCTATTACAAAATCACATACAATTTACATAGATACGGATTAGATACAAAATACATAGTAGAGAAGGACTTTTGCAATGCAGCTCTAGTGCAAGGAAAACAGTCATGTTTGTACAAGGAAATAGATATGGATTAGATACAAAATACATCGTAGCGAAGGACTTTTGCAATGCAACTCTAGTGCAAGGAAAACAGTCATGTTTGTACAAGGAAAAGATCATTTATCATAGGAACTTCCACCAAAAAAGTACAAGATATACATAGTTGGTAGTACTCATATACACAAAACAAAACTTGATGACATATGACATATGTGAAACAAAATTATTTCCAAACATTGTTCAAATAGTTCAGAAATGCAAGCTGGATGTATGGAGCGCCGCCCTGTCTGTAGTGAGCATCAGTGCACATTTCGCGTAGAAAAGTGCAAAACGAAGCCAATGTGTCACAAGTCCTATGGAAGTCTTCAAGTGTTGTTTCCATTGAATATATCTCATCGGCTTGCACATTATGTATATATGGAACAAGCTGTTGCATTTTCTGCACAATATCAAAGCAATTGGTGGTGATTTCACATGCAAATCTTTGAATGGCCCTTGGAGGAGGCCCACCCAAATTCGTAGAGGGAGGTGAGCCAAGTGGAGTGTAGGATGAGCTGTCACTACTGGATATGTCAATGATGTCATCAGGTTGTCCAAGGTTTGCCATTCCTAAATTAAAAAAAAATTGAGATTGTACCTAGTGTTAACTAATAGCAATACGTACAAAAAAACATTCCAAAGAAACATATAATAAAGCGTATCTTACATTTAATTAATTCCATATTAACACCTATAAGATATGGAAAAAATGTATAAGAATCTAAGAATTTCTTTAAATGAAGATTTATTGGAATATTTGATAGTATTAGAGACTAAGGGAATTTTGCATCATAAAGTTGTCTCCTAGATGTAACATACTTCCATGAACTTCAAATAGCTTTCTCCTAGATATAGGTAACGTTAGTTTCAAATTTCAAAAACTAAATTTTATTTTCATATTCATCAAAGGAAGATTTATGAGTTAAATATATGCTCACTCTTAATGCTATTTCCAAAATATAAAGATTAAAGATTATTTCCTTATTAATGGTGATTTAGTCAAAAATCAATTTATAATTTTAGATGTATGTTCCTTTATAATGTTATGATCCACTATATAAAGACAAACATGTCCATCATTGAGGACAACTTACCTAAATTTTAAACATATACTCCATACTATTATAATTAACTATAATTTTAAAACAAAGATTATATATCTATCTAATCCAGGAAAAAAACTATTATAATTAACTATAATTTTAAAACAAAGATTATATATCTAGCTAATCCAAAAAAAATCTTTGAAAATTTTCTTATAATTTAAATATATATACATATGGGTCTCTTAAAGATGTAACAATAAAAATAATAACTAAAATCCTTTAAATATGACATCTTAAAAATTATGAACTAACTAAAATCCTCTAAAAGATGACATCCTAAAAATAATGAACTATCTAAAAACTCTCAAAAGATGACATCATGGTGACATCATCCAAAATAAAAATATAATCATTTATTTGATTGTATTGAATTTACTAAAATCCTATGAACCAACTCACTAAAATTAGTTTAACCTCATAAATTTGACTTCATCTCAATCATCTTTATGAAAAACAAAGATTTTATTTTTATTTTTTTAGATATATCCAACTCTAAAGACAATATAAATATATTTTATACATATGAACACTAAAATTAGTTTAACTTCATAAATTTGACTTCATCTCAATCATCTTTATAAAAAAAAAAGATTTTATTTTTATTTTTTTAGATATATCCAACTCTAAAGACAATATAAATATATTTTATACATATGAACAGAGCATAGGTTATCCCAAAAAGATAAGGCTAGAATACCACATAACATTATTCTAGGAAAATAGGGTGAGAATAAAGCATAAACCTATTCAAGTAAAACAGAATAAAGGAATAGAGCCTTGCAACGGCCAAAGACTGATGAATGAAATGCAAATAAAGCTATGCAAATGCTAAAAATTCATTTGGAATAATTAAGGAATAATAGGTTAGTTTTGATATAAATATCTCTCTAGGAGCATGTCTCATCATAGGAGAGGGATTACTTAAAAGTATGGCAAGAATTGTTGTTAAAAATAATTCCTACGTAAATTTGAATGATCTACCTACACTGGCATATGGTATACTTAAGATTGATTTTTCTTCACAAATGTGCTCACAGGAGAGCATTCCCTGCACTGTGTAATAGAAGTATTAGAGAAAAGTTTTGTTCTTCTTATCAACAAATTTTATTTATCAACCAGCTTTTTCTTGTTTGCAAAATATTCGAATTCAGATATTTCAGACAATATTTGATCTTAAATTTTTTAGATGTCAATTGGTTCGTTTCAGTAACAAGAAAAACTATATATAAAAGCAAAGCACAGTATGTAAAAGCTATACATGATCTACAAAATCTGGCAATAACCCATCAAAGCAGGCATACAAGTTGCTAAAACAAAGGAAAATGTGGACTTCAGGTTTGGTATTTGGTGGATTTCTTAAGTCAGCTAAAATCAGAAGCATTAACTTTGTTAGCATTTTGTAATCTAGTGCATTGAATAAATCAACTCAGATACTCTTATTGGTAAATGTGTCTAATTAGTCTTTGCATTGAACTACAAACCCATCCTTGAATAAATTTGTACAAAGTGATTGCTAAAGTACTTCAAATTTTGCTTTATGTTGTTTGATTTGACAATTCATGTACACCCAACATTCTTGATAAATAGTTGCTGGAGTTATCATAGCAATGACCTAATTTAATTGGTTTGGTACCTATATATTTGTTCAAAAACTAAATCCTTCTTTTTCCTACACATATATGAAGATGTGTGTATATTTTATCTTTATAAACAACTTCCAAAAGTAAAGGTAACAAGCAAGGAAGACAATAGAATTCCATATCTTCCATCCCTCCTTCACTTTCACAAAAAAGAAACATGATAATGAATTAAAGTAAACTGAAGAATCTCTTGCATTTTCTGTGCATGCTTGTTACTAGCAAAGTTGTATTTGAACCTAAAGAAACCATACATTTTTCAGTGTGCACCAATACATGAAACATTCACTGATATTCAATGGAAAGATAAAAAGTATGGCTTCAAACTGTTTGTTGTAGGCTGAAGGTAATTTTTCCATTAATAATAATATTAACTGTTTGGGTCAGTAAGTTTTTAGTTTCTTAAAACACGGGCAAGAAAAAAAATAACAGAGAACACAATTATTTTTTTTAATACAAACATACATCCTCAACATTTTATTTTTCTGATAATAAGGTTTTTCATTATAATTTCTTCCATGCAGATTACAAACTCATGCATATTTTATATATAAAAATACTATTTTTATCTTCATGATTCTAATTATTTCCTAAGTTTCCTCTGGAGGTCCACTGGCCAGTGAAGGCATTGGTTGGCCTACAAATGATAACGTTCAAAGTACAATTTTTTCCCCCTCGAGATTATATCCAAAATAAAAAAAATAAAGAAATAAATAAAAAATGAGTACATATATTTCCTAACCATGGCACTAGTTTTACCGTCGCACTTGACCTTGGAAGTAACTCCACCTTGTTGATAGACCATGATAAGGTTGAATTTAACATTATATCATAGTTATTCCCTAAAAAATGAACTGCTTTAAGAAACTATATTCCCCGAAAAATGAAAATGTTAAAAAGACAGAGACGAATCGAACTCTCGACCTATCTAGCACAATTTCAATATAAATTTTTAGCGAAGGCTAATGCAGACTGTCTTTTAGGGTTTTATTCCTGACGTGGTCTACAAGCAATTGGATTCAACAAATAGTAGGCCATACATTTTATTTTAAATTGTAAAAAAAAAAACAAAGCAAGCGCAGGAAAGAACAAAAACCCTTTAAAACCTTGTTGTGAAAATAGAGATTTGATTAAATCCAGGCTGAGCAGCAAAACAAGCATCAAAAGATTGGAGGAGAGCCTATCAGGTTAGTCAAAACATTAAAAAAATCTAAATGCTTTGCTATTGAGAAGACAAAACCAATTAATTTTATGGTTAGAAAGGAATAGATTTCCACAGTCCGTTTTGAAGAAGAATTCATATTTTTCTGAAGTTTTTTATTGTGTGGTGAAACTGATTCTTGAGGATGGTTCTGAAGTACAACCCGTCATCAAGAGAAAGACAAAATGCAGTGTGAGGTACATGAAAACTTATTTCATTTACAGTAATTTGAAGTAATGTAAGGCAAAAGTTATCCCAAAAAGATGGTTTGAAATAATGAATTATTTAAGTTATTCAAACCAACAAACTAACTTTATACATTTGAAATCATCTTTGAAGTTGTCATCATTGCTAGCTAGACACTTGATACGGGAGAATAATATGTGTGAGAAAGGCACAACTTATCACAAAAAGATAGGCCAAAATAACACATTAGCTTATTAGAGTAGTATCACGATGCATTCAAACCAAACAAGCTTTATACCATTAGAATTCATTTTTTAAGTTGCGTCTGTTGTTAGCAGAAACCTAGATTTTGCTGCAGATAAATTTGTTCTCAAGTTCGATTATGGTTCTACCGAAATATGCTCCATTCTTGCAGCTAGAATTTTAGTCTTGTAGATGTTACTAAGGGTAATCCAATAGTGATAAATTTATTAAATAAAAACAGAGGCAAATACAAAACTCTCTGGTCCTACGAAAAATAGTTTTTCAGAGATTTAACTGTATAAACAAGGAACATCTAATGCACTTAAGAGTCTAGGTGCACAAAGATTCAATGTGATGTGTGAGGCAAACACCATCATCTCTTTGCTCAAAGTTACACAATGTTGAGTTCAATGGTGAAAATTGAAAATCCAAGACCCTCGTCATTCTTTACAATGTTAACGTTATAATTGAACAAGTAGATGAAGAATGCATCATTTCAATTATCAACATTTCGTTTTTGTCTTGAAGATAAATGATCTGTAGATAGAGAGAAAGCTAGAAATATAGATGTTATACAATATCACATGCAATGGAAATATCTCTTCATTGAAGCTCTCTTTAAAGGTATTTGACATACTCTAGTATCCTTCATTCTTTTAATTGACACAGTCCCAACTAAATCAAGAGGAGCAGACTCCGCTATGCTTCACTAGGAATCTTGACATGGAAAAATCTATATACACACAATGCATAAGCTATCCTTAAAAAGGAATCAAAATAGCATGATGTTTTATTAAAGGAGTATCAACATACATTCAAATGCAGGCTTATCTGTTAGAACTTAGAAATCATCTAATGTTGTCATCAGTGCTAGTAGTGCACCCATATATATCATTTCAAGTGAAGTTGTTCTCAAGTTAGGTTGTGGTTCTACATGAATATACTCCATGATTGTAGTTAAATGTCCCACCATGTAGTTGTTACTGATAGTGATCCAGAAGGGATGAATTTATTAAATAAAAACAAAAAGGTAAATACCCAACGATCTTGCCCTAGCAAACTGGTTGTAAGAGACTAACTGGATAAACATGGTACATCTAGTGCACTTAGGAGTTTAGGTGCACAAGGATTTAATGCAATTGTAGTAATAATGTGACGTCTATGGAAAATGCTATCATCCCTTTGCCTATAACTACCAAAGTGTTGATTTTAATGGTTTAGATTGGTAATACAAGTCCCTTGCATCATTCTGTCTTGCATCTGGACAAGAAAATGAAGGATGCATCATTTCAGTTGTAAAGCACCCAATATTTGTCTTGCAGATAAATGGCCTTGAGATAGAGAAAAAGCTAGGAATGATGTTTCTTAAGCATTCCCTAGTGCAAAAGAAAAATGCATCTGTTGAAGTTGTGTTTCAAAAGGAACCTGACGGACTCTAGTACCCTTCATTCTTTAAAATGGTAGAGGACCAACCAAATCTAGAGATGCAGGCTTTTAACAAACCCAACATGTTTCACTAGGTCTTGACAATTCTAAGACTGATGCTAACCTAGAGTCTGGGCATAGTTTAGTGCGATGTTACAAGAGAACCAAATAATGAAAAATAAAAAATCAAATTTTCAGAGGAGAACACTAGCCATTTGAGAGAACTTCACAAATGTGATCTACATGAAAAAAATGAAAAACATGAAAAACAAAGCAGTACCATCTCAAATTGCGTTTAACTCTGTAATTCCTTCTACGTCCAACTCCAAAGCGTGTCTCTGCAAATAAATGTGGAAAAAATAGTCTATTTATGCAAACCGAAGGCGGTGAAGGTAGAGTGAAAGAAGAAATTTGGTAGATGTGTCCATAATGAGATTGGACGCAGAATTAAATTACCAGATTCTTGTTCAAATTTGGCTCTGATGGAGGTGGCTTTCTTTTCACGGTAACACAAGTTGTCAATGATCCTAGATAATTTACAACTTCTGATGGACGTCAAATGGCATGGTGGGGGCATCAAATGGTATACAAATGCATCGAATGGTATGCAGGTGCGTGAGACAGCTATTCCGATGGTGAGAAATTAAATTGCAAGGTGGAGTGTTCAGACGGTGGAGTGTATGGAGTGTACTTGTATTCAATGCATGGCATGATGAATATTTTTCCTGAATATTGTTCCTGCAAGATCTATTCAATGCATGGCATGATGAATATTTTTCCTGAATATTGTTCCTCCAAGATCTATTCAATGCACGACATGATGAATATTGTTCCTGCAAGATCTATTCATCGATTGAACAGTTGGTCCATAAATGAATTAATTTATGACTGCTGGGGGTTGAACCGGAGTTTCATGAATCTGAACATGGTTTACTGGTTGGATTAAATGGTTTTGTGGGTGTGAGACAAGTATTTTGGGCTTCTGTGGACTGGCAAGTCCACAATAAGAAGCCTATCGGCTAAATTAAATTATTCCCACTATAATATTATTATTATTATTTTTTAAATATTATACTTAGTAAAATATTATTATCCTTAATATTATATTTTTAATAATAAAATATTATTAATATTAGTTTTAAACTATTATAGTATTTAAATATTATGATTCTATTACTATTATTATATTATTTTTTTGTTATTATTAGTATACTAATGTTTGTTATTATGTTATATTATATTAATATTACTATATTTTTTATTATATTATTGTTATTATATTAATATTATTATATTATATTATTATTTATTAAATTATTATAATATTTTAGATTATATTATACTATACTAATATTTATTATATTATTATATATTATATTATATTTAATTTATATTATTATATATTATATTATATTTAATTTATATTATTATATTGTATTATATCATATGGCTAATTGAATCCTATTAGCAATATACATATAATATATAAGTTTAGTTAAAAATTTAAATAAATAAAGACAATGTGAGGGGGAGATGGAGAGAGATAAAGCTATCGAAAGTGATATATAGAGGTAGAGAGAGATATAGAGAGATAGGTAGCATGAGAGATGGAGGGAGAGAAGACACAAAATACAAAATATAACAATACTAGCAATCACACTTTGGTGTGCAATGGGTACGCCGAAGAGGTGTGGATAGTCAGTTATGGAAAAATTTGGTCTATTTTTTGAGAGTTTTTCTAAATGTGAAAGAATGTAATTTTGTAAAAGTAATTTTTTTGTGACAAAATTGGAATCTTGATTGATAGTCAGTTATGGAAAAAATTGTTCTATTTTTTGAGAGTTTTTCTAAATGTGAAAGAATGTAATTTGGTAAAAGTATTTTTTTTGTGATAAAAGCACCAAATACGTTCAACCATCAAATTGAAATCTTGATTGTGCATGTCATGTTGAGGAAAAAAATTGAGAAGCTTTGTTTTTCAAAGTTTAGATCTACAATCTTCTATCTTATTTTATTTAGCTTATATTAAGTTTTTTTAAATTTTGTTAACTGATATTGAGTTTTATCTACAATCAGATGTATGTACCAGATTTATTTAGAATTTAAAAATGTGAGTAGTGGCTATATATAGCAGTCATGCACTCAATATTTTTTAACCTGGGAAGACGAAATGCCTTGTGCAAACCATGCATAATACATGACATGTATATAAGAATTAATAACAGAAAGTCATTCATTTCAATGTAATTTGTATTTATTAAAAAACATACTACAATATACTCCATTAAATAATCTGATCATCTTAACTAGATCTACAAGCCTTGCAAAGTAGTGTTTAAATATATGGATTTAAACAGTATGATGTTTTGATGGATGGTCATACCCTATTCGAAAGCTCCTATTTTAGCACATGCAGGAAGGATAGTGGGGAAGGTTGTGGAATTTGGCTATAAACTTTCCAATTGCATTTGGTTGAAAGTTTCTAAATCCATTCCAACAAATCCATTTTGTACTTATCTTACAATCATTGTAGTCCATGAGATGACATTTTTTACAAGTATTATGCCAAATAGTTCATATGCCTTGTTAATGGTTCTACTTGATGCATGCACACGTCTATTGGGGAAATTGCGAGTATAATATCATGGGTGTCCATGCCTTGTTCCAAAGCTCGCATTTTAGCATGAGCAAGGAGGATGTTAGCAAAGGTTGCATAATTTAGATTGAAACCTGATAATTTTATTTGCTTGGAAATTTGTAAATCCTTTTCAACAAATCCATTTTTGTGCATATCCTACAATCATTGAAGTCCAGTAGATTTAATTGTTTTGAGGCATCTTGTCAAACAATCAGGGAGAATGTTGGTAAAAGTTGTCTAGTTAAGAAAGAGATTCAATTTAAAGTTTTAAATATGTGTTGTGCAATTTGATAGTCATATATCCAAACCCCTTTTCTCACACATAAATGGTTTCACTTTAATTGGTTGGTCAAACTGGGTAAGCCTACATGTTGCACCTCCTCATGTGTAGCTACATGCTTGCAAAAAAGAGTCATTTTAGAAATAATTATAATGTTGATCTCAATAAAATTATTGTGCATGTTGAGAAACTGGTTAAGAAAATTACACAAAATAGACTAGAAAAATAAAAGTGCTAAAAGTATTGAATGATCTACCATGTGCAACCAATTAGATATAGAGGTTGAAGTCCAAAAATATGCAATAAAGGAGTGGAATAGGCTATTGTCCAAATTCAATGTAAAAAGCGCAAACCAATTAGATAATTATTTTTTCATCATTGCATGGAGGGATGTATTCAAAAGGATGTTGCATAACTAGAAAAACTTCATGGCTTTGAATGGGTAGGATGTTGATGTGTAGGATAGTTGAAATCCATGGAGTTTTTATTTTATTTTTAAGTTATTTCTTATATTTTTGTTATGTTTATTTTTGATGTTCTAATGATAAAATACATGATTGTGTTTGGAGATTTTTTTCCTTATTATAATAGTCTAAATTGGTGTCATGCATATATCTAGTGCCTAGCTACAAATAGTGTGTGTGTGATTTTACATAACATGCACAAGTATAATTAGAAGATTAAGCATGTATATCTTGTATTTAGAGAAAAGATGTATTTTAGGGTTCATGTAAAGTCACAATTACATTAAAGAAATTATGCTTTAAATTTTAACTATGCATGCATCTATAATTAGTCTAGTTGGTGCTAGGGGGAAAATTCCTATATATACCACTAATACTATAATGCTAAGTATGTAGAAAGATATGTATGGAGATAAGTATAAGTAAATATGCAAAGTTATTGATATTAAAATAGTATACAAGTTAGTATTTTTAAGTGTTATTTGTGTGCATGTATGCTTATTTATTAAGCTTAGATATGTATCTGGTAGTGAGTAGAGAAAGCACAAGGGTAGTAGACTTAGTGTGTTTTGGGTGATACATAGGGATGCCATTTCTTTATTAGTGTAAGTGTTTGGTCATTAGTCTTTAGCATGCAACCAATATATGACACTAATAGTTGGTATAAAATCATTCAACATAGATAAAAGTAATAATTTGTGTGATTTGAATATAGCTTCATTTTCATGTCTAGTCTTATCATGTTTTCTATACTCTAATTTCTAGCATTCTTTTATTTCAAAATAAGATAATGCTTATGTTTCTTCTCATGATCTTTTTCAGGAAATAAGCACATTAAAATGAAGAAGTAAAATAATTGGGGGAAAATGCTTTCATGTATACATATCATTTTTATTGGTATCCTTTACATGTTATATGAATTCCATTTTTGTATTTTATTTTACTTTGGCATACTATTTTACCTAGTTGCACAACTTGCTAAAGTGGGGATGAATATTAGTTTAAATTTTGTCTACTTTGTAATATTTGTTTTATATTTTTATACTCATTATAGTTACCACTCCCCTGGGTTATCCTAGGATCATTTCCCTTGTTTTTTAGCCCTATCCTAAGCTCCAGACAATGTCTAATGACCCCTAAGCCTATTTTCACACATACAACCTATTCTAAATTTTTTTAGAGATAAATATCAATATTGAGACAATTTACTCAAGCAATAGAGAGGATAAAATGCATGTAAACACAAGAGTCTAAATTAGTTTCAATTGATGTCAACTTTTGAGTTCCAAAACTCCTAATATTTGTTGCCCTAGTTCCCTCTCAAAAATTCAATTTGAATCCTAACATAAAAGACCTAAATTCATTTTTTAATATGATAACAATTGCAAGTAGCTCTTAATACTAGGTTTTTTTCTTTTATCTTTTACCACAACAATTTGATAGTATTGGATCACATATCTAAAACATGTTTCATAGGTTTCACTTCCATTATCATTCTTCTATCTATCCTTAGCAATCCCTCATTTTCCTTTCCTTCTTTAATTCACCCTTTGTCTTTCATCTTCCCTAATTTCACTCATTAAAATCCCAAATTTTTCTATACTTGTTCACAAACCCTTTTCCATCACTAGTTTCGAATTACCATTAAAACCCTTTCCTAAATTAGTCCAAGATTTTTCAATTCCCTTTGATATCTACATATACACCACATTAGATAGCTCAATCCCCCTATAGTTTATATATTACCACGTAATTTGCATACATCACATCACTTAGTGTACCTTATGTTTGCACACACAACATATTTCTATCTCCATGGCTAAGCTGAGGTTGGAAGAAACTAATAAGGGAATTGACTAAGGTAGTTTCCCATACAATCACAAACTTTCCTTTTCTCCCCTTTTTCCATTCTATTGGTACGCTTCTCTCGCAAAGCTTCTTTAGACACTATGGCCTAAGGTTTTTCAAGAGCTGCATAAAAATCAATTCATTAACTGGGAACAACATGCCCCCAATTTCTCTATTGCATAAATAAAAGATATGAATTAGGATCATGACAAATGCAACACAAAAGAGCTCTTAAAGGATGGACTTAAATTCAAATCTGGGTCTAGTAAAATCAGATTTGACAAGCATACAGACACTCTTTTCCTTCCAGGATTGTAATATCAAATACCTACACATAAGTAATGATGAGGAATTTTCTTGCACTAGAGTTCAACAATGCCACTTGGCCCAAACTTCTAGATGCTAGAAGGAAAAAAGGGCAGATTTTGCAAGGAAAAAAATATGAAAACCTACCAAACCAAAACCCAATCTCCTTAGAGCAGGTGCAAGAGTCTTTAAATTTGGTTCATCATGGATCATCCTGGAGAAAATGCGAGCAGAGATAGAAAATATCCCTGAACGAAAAACGCGAAAGTTAATACGTCCCAGGAAAAACACGTGCAGGAAAAAAGGATGGATGAAAAAAGGCAGAAAAGGTCTTGCAATCAAGGCATTTCATGAGAATACATTTCTTTGAGGCATTATGTCACAGTTCGCGTGCTTTTTCTATTCTTCCACATTTTGCATACATGTCAAAGAGGGCAGTTGCAACTCCAACTTCTGACAAAATTCCTCTATCCTTATCTCGTTATCAGTGTGCATAGCCTGTTCCAAAGCTCCCATTTTGGCATAACCAAGGAGGGTTGAGGAGTTTGGCTTTACACCTGCCAATTTTGTTGTATCTTGTTAACGGTGATTAAAAAAGGCCACGAAACTTCCAAAAAACATGGCAAAAAAAATCAATGATTGTAATATTTAATCGTAGATTACGCTCATTACATGTCATAGGCAATAGATTCGCTAAATTCAGTTATGCCTCGCCAAATCTTGAATAATGCAAGCCGATAATAGATATGACAGGTGTGAAGAGGTAGCAAGGGAGGCGGTGCGATGACAAAAAAGCAGGGATATATTTCACAGTGAGAAGGATTTGATGGATTAGATTTAATCAACCGTCTTGCATTGATCTTTTGACTGTTGATTTCACTAATTAGCTTGGTTATTCTCAAATATGACATGTCTTCGGCGTAAAAATAAATTCATTACATATTATATTATATTAAATAATTTATATAGTATGAGATAATAAATATAGAAAGATAGATAACACTAGAGATGGAGGGAGAGATGACATAAAATATAGAAATAATAATAAAATAAATTCATTACATATTATAATATATTTATTAATTTATATAATATAAGATAATAAATATAATTTTATATATATAATAATTAAATAATATGTATAAAGATTTAACACGAATATTTTAAAATAATAATTAAATATTATTTCCAAATATATTTAATGATATTACTTATACAAAATTAATTAAAATATAAAATATAATAATAATAAAATAAATTCCTTACATATTATATTTGATAGTATATATAATATAATTAAAATATAATTTTATATATAAAATAAATACATAGTTAAATAATAGATATAAATATTTAATATATAATATTTTAATATGTTAATAATTTTATATATTATATTATTTATATATTGGATAATTTTTAAATCTGGAACATAGTTGTATGTGGTTCAGATAGGCATTGTAATGATAAAAATATATTACAATTTATAAAAGGTCATTAAATAATTAAACTCTATGAGCCTTTTTATCTCATGTATATTTGTCAGAGGGTGTAATATGATTTACATTGAATCTGCATCTACAAATGGTCAAAATCAAGGATCCCAAATATGATGAGATATTTCTTGAGAGAAATAACAACATTAATTTGGTGAACACAATGGACAGAGAAAAGGAGAATTAATGACATGCATGAAAACTAGTACACACACAAAAAAACCACTAAAAAATGAACGAGCAAGATGAATTTTATCGTCTTGCATGTGTTTAAAAACACTCTCAGCCATTGATCATAGAAAATAGGTCGTTCCACTTCAAATATGATAGACCTTTGACAAAAATTACCTTGACGGTTAGAGCATTAACTAGCAATCACACCTTGGTGTGCAATGGGTACGCCAAAGAGGTGTGGAAGGTTATTTAGAAAAAAATTGTCTAGTAGATGAGGTCAATTGGTAGGTTATTCAACAAATGATGTTGTTTGTGCAACAAAGGTCTCAATAAAGAACTGATAGCTTCAAATCAACTTTGTATCCACTTACACTAACTTTATATATTGTTTAATATTTTAAATTTAGTCTCCTAAATGGGGAGAAGCTAAACTCCTGATAAAACCATATGTCTTAGACATGATAACATAATGCCCCATCCCCCATACGATGGAATCATTGCAAGATAAGACTGATGAACGTATGTCGATGTAAATTTAGGCACATGTTGTTTTGAGTATCATCATGTGTCCTGTCACCGGAAAAACATGGCTCCATTGACAGGTTTTAAAATTATTTATTTGGAAAGCCCAAAAGGCCCAAAATGTCACCATTTTTTGCATTCACATTTTGGAGGTTGTTGGGGAGCTCAAAAGGGAGTTGCAGGAGTTCAGAGGCCGAAGAAGAGTGACCACTCTCCCCACCAAACTGCATTTGACAAACATGGGTAGCTAGCTAGCAGGTATGTATATCTATTGGAAATATATGTTATTTTGCCATACTGCATAGGGACTATGAAGAATTGAACGAATATTTGTTGTTACGAAAAGGGATATTCATTGACGGGTTTCCAAGGGTTTTCCTTGCGAAAAGGGGTTTTCATTTGATATGAAGAGATGTTTATGTGCTTTTTTGTTGAGGGTTTTTTAATTTTTCCATTTAATGTTCATGGCAAAAAAAATTGAGAAAGTCGACTAAAATAACTGACAACCTACTGTGGAAATCCAACCCGCATTTAATTTCTACAATTGAAATAATTATGGAACAACGTTGAGAAACCATAAACAATGCAAAATATATAACTAGGTTGGAAAACACAATGAGGGTTTTGCAATTAAATTATATTTTTTGAAAGCCACATAAAGCCCATAATGTCACCATTTTCGACATTCACATTTTGAAGGTTGTTGGGGAGCTCGAAAGGGAGTTGCAGTTGTTCAAAGGTCGAAGAGTAACCATTCTCCCTACCAAAACACATGTGACATGCGTGGACAACTAACTAGCAGGAATGTATATCTACCAAAAATATATGTTATTTATCCATCTCGCTTAGGGACTGTGAAGAATTGAACGAGTATTCGTTGCAAAAAGGGGTATTCATTGACAGGTTTCCAACAAATTTCCTTGCAAAAAGGGGTTTTCATTTGGTATCAATGTGTAGAGGGTTTTACAACGTTGTGTGGGTTGGAGGTTTCATAAATCATGGGTAGTCACCACCCACTATGTTTTCCAACTTGCAATTATACTATGCATGTATATTTGGATCATATGGAGAAATTGAAATACAATTTTTACTCTACCTAAGAATTGTTATAAATTTTGAAGGTGCCTTTCATTACATTCGTACTGTCTAAATAAAAAAATATTTTCAAGACATTCATACTGTTATGTAAAATTGCAAGTTGCATAACACTGGGTGCTATGAAACCTGCTACCCACATTATGTTTTAAAACCCTTTACAAGTAACAACCCAATTGGTTAGTCACCCCTCACCTCAATTTGGTTTGTTTCGTGATTGTCTTGAGGACCTTTTGTTTTGTAGATAGTAAGAATGCAATGAAATTGGAAAACATTGGGTGCTATGAAATTTGCAAGCCACATAGTGTTGTAAAACCCTCTACATGTAACAACCCAATTGGTTAGTCACCCTAAGCTCAATCTAGTTAGTTTTATGTATCCCCCACCTACAACTCCTCACTATGCTCTCCACCACTTAGATTTGAACATACAAAATGAAATAAATGGCAATCATGTTGTCTATATATAATTGCATGGTGGAAAACACTAGGTGTTATGAAACCTACAACACACATACTATTGTAAGACCCTCTACACATAAATACCGAAGTGGATATAGTTTTGAATTTCTTGAATAATTTTATGTTGCTTTGCAGCTGATTTTTTCTCAACTTTAAGAGTGTCTTTATGATTAGAGAATGCATTTATTTCTTTGAACAAGTTCTTTACAATACTTGTCTACCTTTTTCAGATAAGACTTCCATGTCTCCACCTATTCGATTCTCTTTTTCTACACTTTTATATGATATTGCTTTTTCCTTATCATCTATTTCCACTTGTATTTGTTCCATGAAATTCTTAAGTTCAATAATTTTTGAATTCATTTGGCCAATTGAACTTATAGCACCATCTCTCACTTTCTTTTCCTACACAAATTCATGTGTAATACAAAACCTCTTGAGTTTATCCACTTTTTCATTACCATTTGGCCATTGGACATACTACACACACACACCTTCCTCAACTTCTCAAGAGTAGGAACAATCTCTTCAATCAATACATTATCTATCTCATTCACTTTGGTCTGCTTCTTTTCAAATGTTTTTAGAATTGTTTCCTTTTTTATTTCATACATTCTAACCTAATTGAACAAAGGGGTGAATAACCAAATTGGTTGTTATGTGTAAAGGGTTTTACAATAGTGTGTGGGTTGCAGGTTTTATAACACCCAATATTTTCCAACTTGCAATTTTGCAAAACAATATTAATGTAATTAAAACCTTTTGTTATTTACACAATAGGAGTGTAATGAAAGGCACCTTCAATATTTACCATTCATGTAATTTAAAATTTTATAGGTTGTGCAACAACGCGTTTCACTTTTGATCTTTGAATATGATTTACATGATCATTATTGGTAAGTTAAAAATTTACTATTTGAGCCTCGAGGTGTGTGATATTAGCCTTCAACTTCTTAACACCCTAAGAATCTTGCAAATGCTCCTTTTCTAGTCTCTCCATGTTCCCTCCTTCGTAAGTAACACCTTCCATTGATGTCTTTATTTTCTCAACTTCTTGTCTTTTAGATTGCAGCTCTCTCTCAACAACATTAATGAACTTCCTTTTCTTTTGACGATAAAACCTTCTTATCTTTTAATTCCTTTTCTATGTGGTTAATTGTAATATTTAGTTGTGTTGGTACTCAAATCTACTATCCACTT
>VDFB02201566.1:0-49368 GCA_007258455.2 Sequoia sempervirens | reverse complement strand
ATCTAGGGGGTGCCTAATTTTTTGAGGAATTTTGAGCTCAAAAGGACCTCACTATTGCATCTAGAGCGGCCAAAAACCCTAAAAATGCTTGTCAAATTGTCAAATTCGGTGAAGTTGACATCTGAGGCAAAAAAATTTTGTCTCCAAGCCTGTACGGTCTCAATTGCACGTAATCCAAGGTATTAAAAAATATTCGTCAATTTTTTTTTATTTTTTTTCATGCACGAAATTTTTTCCAAAAAAAATCATTAAATTTTTCTTTTCTTTTTAAAGCCTTTAAAAAAGGCATAAGCATTTTTTTTGGTTTTTATCATTAGAAAAAGGTTAATATTAAAGGGGACGGTACCCAATGTACCACCACCTTGCCTTTATGGCAAGTGGTGGCCCCCATGGGCCTCCTCAAAAAAAATTAATGTAAATGTTTTTTTTATTGTTTTATTTTAAAAACATTTTTTTAAAAAATAAGGCAAATTATGCAAATGCGGCGACAACCATTTGGTCGTAAATTTTAACCCAGTATTTCTAATGCAACGGCCATTTGGACGTCAAATTTAATTTCGTAGACTGTGTTTTTTTGCAATTTGGGAGCTGTTTTCTCCCGGAGGCCATAACTTTTGCCCACGTTGTCAAAATCAGGCAAACAAGATATCATCGAAAAGAGGACTCAGAGTAATTTCTAGTGGTGTAGATATTTTTTGGAGATTTTTTTTTAGGTCCCTATTATTTCCAGTCAAATTCAGATCTTCTAAGGTTGCCTTCAGTTTTTTCGACATAACTTTTGCATACGATGTCAAAAATGGGAAACGAGATATTGTTGGAAAGCTTGTTCTGAGCTCTTCGCAGTGTTGTAAGTGGTTTCCAGATTTCATTTTTGGTTTTTTCCTGAAATCCTTCTTCTCAGCTGTAGTCTTTTTTGGACTTTATAGGCTCACATTGTATATTATTTATCATCTATAAACACACTGAAATAAAGTGCCTCAGCTTTGTATGTGTAGTATTGGGATTTTTGCACATCACTTTGTGCCTTGTTGTACTCATACTATGATATAAAGTCCCATGGGGGTTGATGTTTTCCTTTTTTTTTCTTCATACTTTTCTCATGCGTATGTGACTTTCATTTTCACATCCTTTCTATTTGCTTGTACTTACATAATTGCACCTTCAGATGCTCTTGGTTCCTCTTCATGCACTACTTTTAGACATTCAGTTTCAGTGTACCTGTCATACCTCTCCCTTGTCAACATTATGGGGGGGTTTTTATTGTTGTTGTTAATGCTTCCTTGGTTTTGCGTTGGAGTGAGCTATGTATACAATATTTGTTCATATGTACTAGGTGGATGCAACGGCTAGTTACCCATGCATTTCAGTGAGATGGAGCACTTACCATATGGACACTCTTGCATTCCTTCTTTCAACATTTTAGCAGTCATTCTACTACAAAATTTGTAACTTCTTCATGCTTCAGTGGTGTTTTCCATGTTCATCCTTTGTTCTTATCTTTTGGGACAAATTTCTTCTTGATTGGAGGCTTCTTCGTCCTTCACTCTTGTTTCGAGGCTTCTTAGACCTTCACTTGTATTTCTCTCTTTTGGAGAGGAGTTTTCCCCATGAGGTTTTCTCCTTTTCTCCTGTTGTGAGAGATCTTTTACATTTGTACATGGGTACCTCATCTGGCCTTAGTTGTTGAGACCCATCTTTGCTTTCATGTATTTTGTCCTTAGTTTCTTAGCTTCTCCCTAAGTTCATCTTAAGGGTGGGTGTTCGAGTAATAGGTTGTTTACTTGATTAATTTAATCATATTGATTAATTAATTAAGTCACCTTTACTTTATTTCACTTAAGCTAAACTTAGGAATCTTTATTTATGCATTATTAAATTAGTCATGTCTTATTCATTATGATCTTGACACTTGTCACATGCTAATTTAATCCTCATCCTAGGGTTCTCACTTTAGGGTTTTGATCTCATTTCTTAAGGATTGATCTCTTTGTAATTATTATCTTCTCAAGAAAACCTTCTCGATCGGGTAATGCATTTTTGCTTCATGTTTGCAAAGCATCATTCTTGTGTCTCTTGATCTCCTTTGGTTACAGGTTATTTTCTTGCAGGTGTTCATTGGGATCTGTGAGATTGGATTATCAACTTCTAAAAATTTCATGTGAACCCTCCATTCTTTGTTTTGCTAGGAACTTTGACGAAACTTATTGCAGCCATGGCAAGAGAAAATGTGCAGGTCATTTTTCTTGATACAGGGGCATTTTTACTATTATCGGCAACCAAAATTCACCACAAACATTTTTAAAACCTCTGCCCGAGTATTGGGAATGGTCATGGGATGAATTTAAAACTTGAAACAGTATTTTTGAGCTCCAAAATGCCCCCAAAAATGTGTTGGAAAGCAAAAAACGTGATTAGCATTCCTCCTTTCACAATACATGCTTGAATCTGCCAAAAACACCTAAGAGAAACCACCATGAAGATCAAAAGGCATCAAATCTTTGATGCAGAACAAAAAAACATCAAAATCTGCCTTGGATTGGTGATTTCGCACCGTCGCTCATACACTGAGGAAAGAAAACTTGAAATCCACGATGAGTGATAAGAAGCTCATAGTATTGCTTCATTGCTGATTTGATTTGGAAAGGAGACCTCCAATCCACGATGGGAGATGAGAATCAACCGCCATCATTGATAGCCAATTCAAATGTGAAAGATAAACCAAAACCACGACGGGCGATGGAGTTTTTCTATGAAGTAGTGCTGCCGTGAACTCAACCAATAGAAAACAAGAATTAAAATTATTTTTCCTTACAAACATTTAAATATGCACTTTATATTTCACTCATTATACTTCAATTCCCATCATTTAAATCCTTCATTAAATATTTCCATAGTCCATGGGTCGTTGCCTTGCATAAACTTTTCCTGAGAGACCATTGCACATCGCAGATGCAACCAAAGAAAATAAAATGAAATCAACAATGGGTGATGAAACATCACTCCATCACTGATACATTATGGCAACGGTGACACCAAACAACGATGCACGATGGACACAACAACCATCGCTCATCGCTAATTTGTTTCTTCACCCTGGACTCAAAATGACGACATGTGAGAGAACTTTGAAAATTTATTAAAACATGTCCTTTGCTTCAAAGCTTTAATTAACCTTACCAAATGAAGACTCATTTCTCAAACTAAGACATCATTGATTTCCTCCTCCAATTTCATTCAGAACTGGTGATGGGCGATGGAATTGTCGTGCAACTATGAAAGTTGTGAAAGCCGTGTTTGAGTCAATCAGAAGCAAGAATTAAACTTGCTTGTCCTCAAGAACATTTGAAATGTATTTTATGTTTTCCCTAAATGTCTCTTTGCATTTTCCCAATATTTAAAATATTCACAATATTTTAAATATAAACATTTGAAAACATTAGAAAATGGGCAAATTATAATTACGTCTGCGACCCATTTGGAGGAAATTCATTGCGGGAAAACCGAGACACCTGGAGCTGAGATTTTTTGCATGCGGCCATAATCAATTATTTAGAGCAAACACATTTCCTCAAATTTCTCCCAGCCATCAAAAATCAAGTGCCTCCTTTGTAAACTGGCCCTTGGGACGTGTTTGCCACACCTAAAATGCATTAAAATAACACATCATATGACCTCCGTTTTTGATAAAAATGGAGTTGTAGAGGTTTCAAGCCAAGAAAACAAATGGGTTGTCCTTATATTTTGAAAATTTGAAACTTTTTGAAACACCAATTTTGGCCATGTTGTGTTAGAAAAGGATTAACCCATCAATGCTCATCTAGGAGGTGTGAAACTGAGCATGCATGTTACCATTTGAACCAAAAATCCATTGCAACAAACAACATGGAAAAATTCTTCCTGAGGTGAAAAATATTAAATGCTAAAGTGGCTCACTCAGACTTTTTTTGCAATTTGCACCTATCAGAAACCAACTTGAGCACACCAAGTCACCTCCTTGAAAAAATGTCAAATCACCTCCTGGGAATCTGTCACTAGAAACACTAGGTCATTTGGGTACACTGAGTATGTGTGCAAGAGGGCTTCCCTTCAATCCATATTTACCATCAGATATTAAGGGTCAAACTTGACCACCTTGAAACATTTTGAACATGCAGATGTAAAAAGTGAACAAACTGCATTTGCTTTTGACCTAGTAAAAATATCAAATCTGATCATGAGACTCTAAAAATAGACCAAGGAGCATATAAATGTGGGGGGAATAAAGAGCACCAATTTTTTTGTCTTGACAATCACCCAATTGCAAAATATCAACTCGAACAGGAGGCCACTTCACAGAACTGAGAGTTCACAAAAAACAAAACAGTCCCAGAACCCTCTAGATTTTCTTTTCAAAACCTTGCCAAAACTTATCACATCAGCTTGAAATCTGACATGCACATTCACATATGTCACATGAGTGTGTCCACAAAGGGGTTTTGTACAAAAATCAATTGGCTTCGAATTGTGACCCTTCAAAGTAGGTCACTTGGGCAGATTTTTTAGGGGCACTTTTGAGTGTGCAAATCAACTTTTGATTGAAGTCATTTATTGAAGAGATTATACTTTTGATGGGATTCATTTATTGTTGAGAAATGCTCTTGAATTGAGGCATTTATTGTTGAGGTATTTTTGAAATAGATTCATTTGATATTGTGGCATTATGAATATTGTATGGTTGATTAGGTCAATCCCTGGGTTTGTCTAATCCATGGGAAAGGGGATAACCTATGTATTTTAAGATACTTAGTAGAAATTTTATTTTGATTATGAGATGTTAAGTGGGTTATTCTTGGGATTTGTTTGATCCATAGGAAAGGAGGTAACCTAGTAAAGATTATGAATGGTCATTAATCCAAATCGAGATAGGAAGGTGTGTGAATAAGAGATGTCCACTCTAAGTTCTAGGTAATGAATACTTTGGTCAAAGTAGTGTAAGTAGCCACTTTTTACACTGTCAGTTTCACTGTGATTCGTGATTACATACTAGGCCAAGATGTACATACATGTAGGGGGTAGCCACTATATGTCAGTTCTAAAAAACATATAGGACACAACACCAAGCTCAAAAAAGGATATTGCTATGAGGTTACCAAACCAATCTCTTTGTTGAAGGGTAGGGCTATCTTACTAGTTAGGTAGATGTGCGGGGACTGCAATAAGTCCGTGGTTGGTAGAAAATCTCTTGAGTGATGTTTCTCCTCTTCAGTTGGCGACCAAGATTTGAGGGGTACTTCCTAGACCATTGGGGGACTTCCTAGACCATTTGTGCTTTATATATTTTGTATTATTTTTTAAGCTATGTTTGTAACTTGTATCTATCTCTATGAGAATTGTAAATATGAAATGTCATATGGAAATTATGTATCATCACTATTCAATTTAATGAAAGGAATTATTTTGTATTCAATTGGAAAGTTTGAAATATGTTTCAAAAGTACATTTATTATTCAATGGAAAATAAATTTTTTATTGCTCTTAAAGGTTAGATGCATAAGCTATTCACTTGTGGATAAAACATAGGAAAAATTACTATGTAGAACAATGGGCATGTTACACAAAGATTATAGATTGTAGAGAAAAGGATTATAAGAGAATGAAGGGACTAGCAACAAGTAACATTAAAAAATATTTTAACTTTATCTAAGGTAGATGGAACGATCTCATACCATAAATAAAGAAGGGACCCCTTTCTATTTATAATTATGCAAAAATGATTCACAGGTCACACAAATAAATTTCAATTGCTCTTAGGAATGGAGTTGCTTGGTCCCCACTCACCTTCCATCCTCCTATCCTCCTATTTCCCATACCACACTAAAATGGAGAAAATGAGAGGACGAGGTAGCAACAGAAGAAAAAATATCAAAAAATTTCTCAGATCAACAAGGTTACTACTTGAAGTAGGGTAAAGGAGTGTACTGTGTTGTGGATTTCAAAGAAATGGCCTTGCAATACAACCTTCAACCTTAAAGCTGCTTGAGGACAAGCAATAGATTTATTTGGGGGAAAAATGATGGGATCAATCATTGTCTAGTTTTCCTTTTTATGTTTTATGCTTTTATCATTTCTTTTGCTAAGTTTCAAGACATTCCCAAGACCTTATATACCTTTTATACACTTTTAAGCAGTTTTAAGTATGTAGAAATAAAAATATGTTATGTTGATATATGTATGCATGAATGCATGAATTCCTATGAAATTTAGTATGATCCTATGCTTAATTTATGATTGTTAATAATGCAGATGCCTTAGGAATAAGACTACTACCTTGTAGCAAGGATTGTCAACCGACAACAATAGGTTTCTCAGCCCACAACATAAGGACTGCAAATGGTTGTAGAGAAGAAGTCAAACGACCAAGGTGTGACACTTTCAAAAGGAAATTAAGGTGATTATTTATTGATCAGGCATGAGTCACTATATAAAACTCTTGTTCACCAAATAAGATAACCAAAAGAAGGAGTCTACTCTCAACAAGACTAATTTATGACAAGACTACTCTCAAGAACACATCTCTATTAATGCAATTAAACTATTGGGAATATAATTCAAATTTGGTTTCTATACTCTTTCTTTATATAGTTATTGTTTTATGTTTCAAAATAATTCATCTTCCTATCTTTGAGGAAGAGTTCACGATTACTTCGTGAGTTTGTTTTCAATATGTGAATAATGAAACTCCTCATAGACCCTATATAGTGGGATATTCTATCAAGGAGGAAATCTAGTTGATAGTTGCTAGTTAGTTGTTTATCTATTTTCTATTTTTACTTAGTAGTTGCAACAATAGAATGTGTGTTATTAAATAGAAGATCTTCAATAGATTCTTATTGGATTTTAGGTAAGAGTTTAGTGTTAGAATGCAATCAAAGAAATTGGTTTGATACCATGATTTGCTAAGTGAGTGTTTGACAACTTCTATGGAAGCAAAAACTCAAGCAAGGGCCACTTGAATTGCCACTAACCCACTTCAATTTCTATTTTTAAATTAGATAATGCATTGTTGAATTCAATTAGTAGTTTTCAATTATATGCATATATGTTGTAATTCATGAATTAAATTTTGTAGTTTTGAATTGAAATTTGTAGCTTCATGTTTGGTTTCATACTCTAGAGGAATTAGCTAGGTTAGAACATTATAGTTTTAACAGTTGTTAGTTGCAGTCATAAGCATTAGGTACCCATAGCATAAGGTAGCATTTTATATTCATTTCCCCTATTTTGTGAATTAATAATTTACTTCATTTTTCAATTTTTACTATCTTTTGTACATGTGTATTTTTCTATACTCGATTGATGTAGGATGGTCTAGAATATGTGAATGCATATAATTTTCCAGCAATGTCTAAATTTTACGACTCGCTAGTTTATAATTAAATGTAGCCCTCTTGTGAAAGATGAAATGTTCAATTAGAGATTCTCAGATCCTCTAAGTTGTGTGTATACCTAGTAACACCAAGTTAATTAGACATTAGAGAGGCTCCACAAATACACTTCCAATAGGCGAGTGCTATATTCAGAGAGTGACACAAGACCTAGATACTTCCCGATGAATCTAAGAACTTGTCCAAAGAATATACCTATCCTTTATGGATAGATGTCTACCATGTTTGGGTAGATGCCCACCCAAGATAGATAGATGGAATCATATCCCATATAGATAGATTCTTAATCAATATGGTTGGATGTTCAAGTCTTGAATAGACAAATGCCTATCTCGTATGGATAAAAGTACATGAGTATAAAAATGAATAAAAAATTAAGATGAGTAAAAAATAGTGGTATTTTCAAGTATAAATTTTAGGTTATTAGACTTACCCTATACATGATTTGTATTCAAGTAACATACATTTTCATTTTATGTACTTCCCCTCCTCTCCTCCAATTATTTTCATATGACAAATATAACTAGTTGAAGGGTGGTGTATTCTATCACTATCACTCCTATGCTAAGGTTGCAAACAAAAACAAGTTCTTACATAGAGACTCATCACCGTGAATAAAAAATCTTTATCATATGACATGGTAGCACCCAATATGCCATGTCATCATATAAAAACCACATAGGGTAGACCATACTACTTTTTGGTATGAGTGAAATATTTCTTACTATTACACCCCATTGTGTTACTACTATTTTTTTTTTACCTAGTTGGGTGAACATGCTTTAAATGAGTGTATTTATTCTTTATGTGTTTTGGAAATATGACGAATAAATGCTAATTCAATTTGATGTTATGAAATGTTTCTGATTGTGAAATATATGATGTAAATGAATGTATTGTTTTCAGCTAACTACTATTGCAATGTACTAATTGGGCGCAAGAATATAATCAAACCTCCTAAAGAGAGGGGAAGTATCACTCAAGAGAAGAACTTGGTCTGGTAACCCTTAATAACACCTAAACTGAGCTTTCACACACTCACTTCTAGTTTGGTCGAGTTAGGTCAATTGCTTGGGAAATAGTAAGTTACCTTTAGTCTTGCTTGTGGTTTTACTTGTGGACGTTCTTGTTTAGGGGATAAAAGTGTTGAGTCTCTTTGTGATGTGTGAGTTCTTATTTATGTGTTTATATTTAATCAATGGGATATATACATAAAATGTATAGATATGTATATATGTATGTGCCAACAATAAACTCATACACATGAGTAAATACGTGCATAAGTATATGTAGATAGACGTATCTACACATGCTCATGCACGGATTACCCATATGCATAGGAATATTGATCGGACAAGGTGACATACATATACATATATATACAATTTGTGTAAATATGTCAATCGATATGACTGTGAATATGTGTTTAAATATCAAGGCATGATATATATAGTATATATATATATATTAACATACATGTATGTATTGACAAAAAGGAAATGTACATACTAGTATATTAATATATATGTATATATATACACATGCATCAATATGTGAAATATGAGAATATGTATGTATATTCGAATATCGAATAAAGTATTTTATAAAATTATAAGTTGAGATACATATATATACATATTTTATGATGTATATATATTATATATATTATATATATATATGTGTTAATGATTTTAGATAGTGCTAAATTATTTATCAAGCTCATAACATATTAAACACAACAAATTCTATGTAAAATGTGCACTATATACATTTAAAGTATATTGCACAAAAATAAAGGAATAGTGCTTAAAGGCTACACATAAACATTAAGTGATGCATTATGTATTTAAAGTGCTAAGTTATGTGAAACATTAGCAACATTGGTGTATAACGGATAAAATCAAATGCAAACCAATGTGAAATATATAATAGCCAAGACTTAGTCAAACATGAAGGAAAAGAAGGTATGCAATGTACATGAAACATAGACTTGGTCTTAAGCAAATAGTGACCCAAAAGATAGGGCACGTGATGTTTTGGTCGCACCAATTTATGAATAGTTTGAACCAATTAGAAGTCTAAACTACAATATGAATTCTAGCATATGAAGCCAATTGAAATATGGGAAATGGTTAAATGAGAAGCTGGCCAAATAAGTTGACCTGTAGAAAGACATTAACCTTGCATTTCTGATTGTTATTCTTGCTGTCCATTTGAGTGGGCAAATCATTCTTCATATTGAAATCTGGTTGTGTATGTGTTTACTATGCAATGATTTTAGCATCCACCTTTTCTTTTTCTTGTTGAGTAACCTTTTGGATTGAGAAGTGGCATCTTTGATAGCTTGTTTTTAGCTCGCAATTGCTGACCTTTGTGTATAAATAGAGGTGCTTTCTACCTCGATAGGGACGCATATCTACATTCTTGTTGTTAATTTCCGAGTTGTTATTTTCTTATTGATAAATAGGCATGTTGATTTCTACTCTTTTATATGTATTTGAAAATATTGTGTGACATTGTTTTCCTTGTTTGGAAAATTTGTTTAGTTGCTTATCAGGGAAAGGTTATTTTCTTCTTTATGTAAAAGTGAAAGATTCTTGTTGTACCTAGTCTAGGAATCTTTATTCTTTAAGTGTTTGTATATACTCCGTATTAAGGAGGGGGTGTTTATTTTAGTATTAAATACTATATAAAGATAGAGCTTACGTAGTTGAAGCTTAATTTGGGAAGTCGGGTTATAGAATTACTTTGAATTACTTAGTAGAGTGTCTTAGTGAATAAAAAGGGTTATGGGTTATTCCTGGGGTTAAGGTTACTCTGTCACGTAAGGGGATAGCCTATGCATAGGTTATGAATGGTCAATACAAATCGAGCTAGGAAGGTGGGTGAATTATATGATGTCCACTCAAAGTACTGGGTGATGAATACTTTGACCAAAGTAGTGTAAGTTGCCACTGTTCACTCTGTCAGTCACCGTGATCCAGGTTTACATACTAGGAAGGGAATGCCATATGTGTAGGTTGTATCCACTATGTGATAGATCTAGATATGTAGGATGCAACACCAAGCTCAAGGAAGGCCATTATTATTATGAGGTTACCAAACCAATCTCTTCATCGAAGGGTAAGGCCATCTACCAGGCTTGGTAGATGTGCGGGGGACCGTAGTTAGTCTGAGGTTGGTAGAAAAGAACTTGAGTGATGATTCTCCTCATCAGTAGGTGACAAAGAATTGATGGAGGGCACTAGACCATTTGTACATCTATTTCTAGTAAGATCAATGGAGCCTTGTATGCATTTTTGTATCCATTACTATGGAAATATTGCAAAAGAGAAATGTTATCATGTTATCATGTTCTCTGTTATCAATATATTGGAGATTTGTAATACTTTGATATAATGCAATGGGAAAGTTTGGAATGTTTATTGCAAATGTGCATGCTATCTTTATATTTGAAAATAAATTTTTATTGCTCATTATGGTTAGATGCTTAAACTATTTACTTGAGGTTAAAGCATAAGAAAGTCAATGTTTAGAACAAAGGGGCATGTTACACTTACCCTACTCTCTCCTTCCTCTCATCATTGTTGATGGTAAAATTTAGTTGCATTTGTAATTATTGTTACTTGCATAAAAAGATACTCATTGCACATATTATCCCTATTGTTTGGGCTCCTATGGACCATATGTACCAAGGACAATGGATTCAAAAAATATATCTTCTAGGGTCCATTATATTATGTGGACCCAATATCATTTTTTATGTTTGACTATTTATTTTCATGTATATTTATGGGTTCTCATATACTTTGAGATACATGATCATTTTAGGATTCAATTCACCTAAAATTGGGGGTGAATATAATGGTAAAATTTACATACCCATGCCATTCCTATTTAGATTTGGATTGATTTTAAGATACTTTTTTATGAAATTATATATTAAAAAATGGTGCAATCTTGTGTGAAGTTGGCTCATTCCCTTATCCACTTATAGATGTTTCCATGTATTTCATATATTTATACATGCATTCCCATACACTCTATATTTATTTCCTCCTCTATGTTTGGGTTGATCTTGAAAGAATTTTTTATGTAATTATATATTAAAAAGTGGTGCAATCTCGCGTGAAGTTGGCTCATTCCCTTATCCACTTATAGATGTTTCCATGTATTCCATAAATTTATACATGCACTCATGTACACTCTAGATTTATTTCTTCCTCTTTGTTTGGGCATTTATGCCCCATAAAAATATTATTCCTCCCTTGTCTTGATCAATCCCATAGCTACGAGATCAATCCCATAGCCATGAGATCAATCCCATACCCACAAATTAAACCCTTAAAAAATAGAGATTAAAATTAAAGATTTATCAACTCCCACCCATTTTATTCTCACCATGAGCCAACTTGGTACATGTCTTGCATGATTTAATGCAATATACTAGTGTTTGAAGGCATTCAATGCACATTCATTTATCATTAGATAAATCATTTGCAAATTCATATGCATTGGAGAGGAGAACAATTTTATGAATACTTTAGTTGGAGCATTAAAATGAACATAAATATACATAATCATTTTGGAGCATCTACATGTTTAAACATTTTTGTCCTTGATCATTTCCACAATCATAAATTCTATCTTTGTAGGGGTTGATCTAGGAGAACTTGATCTTAGAAATTTGACAACCTCCCTAAGGTATTTTTAACACCACCAATCCTTGATGTGAAGGAAAATAAGATAAAAATAGCAATCTACTAATTATGGGTGATCATTTTGGACCACATCCTTATTCACCAATATCACAACTACTTTATTAATTACTATCAAGAAAGTAAAGAAAGGTAGCCTAATGAACATTATTGATGTCATTCTCCCCCATAATGATCATTGGGAAGAAATTGAAGTAGATATCTAAGTGTCTGGAACATTTCATGAGCTAGAGGCTTTTCAAAGATATTTTCAATTTGATCCTATATATTATAGTACACACTCTCAATCAATATCTATTGAACCAAGTCTCTCATATAGTGATGTTGTATCTCAAATGTCTAGTCTATTATGAAACACTATATTCTTTGTCATTTTTAGAATGTTCTTTTTTATCATAGTACAAGGTAGGTCCATTTTATATTTGGTGCAAACCCTCTAGTAGTATTCTCAACTACACAATTTAGAAATATGTTGATGTTGTAGCTTTTTACTCCACCTTTGATCTAGAAAGTGATACAATTAGTTTTTTCTTGGAGTTCTAAGAGAATCTTGCAGAACCAAGACTGAAAGTGTAATAAGAAGTATACTTTTAGTCATCTATGGAACTTTCCCAATCTAAATTTGTATAGCCAACCAAACTATTATCCTCTAAATGATAAAATATAAGACCATAACTTAATATACCTCTTAACATATCTAAGAGTTCTCTTAGCTAGACTATAATGTGTTTTCTTATGTTCTAACATGAACCTAGTGTTGATGCGGTGTTTTGCACACTTTCTCAACACAGGTAACACATAAATGCACTACCTCTCTTGAAAAGAAATCCCCAACAACAAGTTGTTGAAAATCACCCCAAGGTCTCTCAAGTGTCAGGTCATGGCTTGCATGGAATTCCTTAGTTGATATTTGATGTGATTTTGCTGGTAATCACATGGTAGACTTACAAAACTAGATGAAATGAAATGGATCTTGAAATAGAGCTCCTAAGATAAGAAGTCGATATGCACTTTGTTGCAGGTTCGAACAACAGTCTGAAACTCCAATATTTTCTAAAGGTTTGGCTTTACAATGTGCAATGAACCTTAGCATAGGCTATTTCTTAAAAAAAGAAGAAAAAGGGCAGGTAAGAGAAGAGTTTCCTAGATCTGCAACTAACCATGAACAATGATCATGGAAGTTCCTACTGTGGACAACTTCCTTAAAAAAAATTCACTTAACCAAAAAATTCACAGTGTCATGAAATTTGTGCTATTCTCTAAGGACTGCAAATATTTTACCATTCATTCACCAAACACATGCATGAATTAAGATAAAAGTTAAGGGCAACTTTGAATTCAAGTCCAAACTAACTTTATACAACCATTTACCAGCTACAAACAACAAAAAGTATGGACAAGAAAGGAATCTACACAACATAAATATTCACAACCATAGAATAACATTACCAAATCTATCAAAGCAATCTAAGACTAACAAAAACAAAAAATTAAATCTAACTAAATCATATAACTCTTGGAGATGAATCATGAAACATGCAAAGAAACTCAAAAATGCACCAAATTCAATGTATTTCTATTATAATTTCAGCGGCATGTCATTACAACAACTCAACTCTCTCTTGAAAATGAGAGGACACCCCCTATTTATAGTGTCCAAAAAGTAGAATGAATGGCCAAGATTAACTTGCATTGTGTGGCCAAGATTCACCACAAACTAGGGTTCTACCTATCCCACAATATATTACATTTTAAAATACATTCTTGTCCTTATCTCTATTTTGTCCTCTAGTGGCAACACTGTAGCATTTTGTCTTTTCGCTGATTGCCTTTGCTACAACTATTCTATTAGGAATTCTTCATCAATAATAGGGTTTCCCTCCTGCTTCTTCAAAGTAGCATACTCCATGAAAATAAAAATTAACGGTTGGAGCTTATCAACTTCCAAAATTTTGAATCACAACATTTGGTAACTCCACTCCTTGGATCTGTTAGTGAGCTTTTCCTAGTCTTCATCATATTTGGTAGCATGGTCCCTGAATAGCTCAGATTGGGCAAAGCCTCGGGTGGAAAACTCATGAATTCAATAGTGATCTCTCCCGACATCCCATCGTCCATCTTCTTTTCGAAATGAGCCTCTATCTATTTCGGATGAATTTGGACAACATGCATATCATATCCCGTCATTAGCTTCAAATATCAACTGCAATTTTCCCAAGCATCCTTGGCCCAATCAATATCTAGATCCACCTTGTCAAGCACTTGCTCCAACCTTTCTTTTCGGTTTTCAAAATCCCGCCTCCACACATCTATTAGCCAATGATCATCCTTCTTGAATGCAAGCTATTTTTCCCAAGTCTCGCTCAACAGTTTGAGGATAGCCTCAATCTTCGGGTAAGTAGACTCATACCTCCTCAGGAAGTCAGTGTAGAGTTTCCTTGTGGCCTCAAGAGTATTTTGTACATCCAAGAACTTGTTTTTTGTCCTAACAACATGACTGATGCCTATGCTTCCAACGTACAAGACCTTCTAAAACTAGTTCTTCGTGGTCCTATCCAAGTTCTTTCTTTTCTCAAGCTTGTCTATTTGTTCTTTGGACAACAACTATGGTAGAGCCAAAGATGTGGTAGGCAATTCCTCTACTGATGACCACTATTGTATGTAGGCTATTAGATCAACCACTTGTGCCTTGAGCTCATCCTTGGAGACCTTATCTTGTTAGATCAAGTGCACCACTATGGATACAGACTCGTAAAGATGATCCACCTTTCTCTCCCTCAAAGCAGTTCCCAAGTTGATGGTGGAGATGTTGTAACTGATTCCTTCTTCTCCCACCATTGGCATAACTACTTGCACTGTTCTGGATCCAAAGGCATCCATTGTCACCTTTGATCTAATTTTAGGCTTTTTCTCCTTTTTAGTGTTAATTTGAGCTCGGGCCAATATGGCCTCCAATCTTGTTCTTGGATCCTTTGGGGCAGGATTTTTCCTCTCCAGTTTCCTTTCTAGCCAGTTGGGCATTGAATTTTCTTTAGGTGATTCTTGATCTCCCTCCTCTCTATCTTTCCTAATTTCAATCTCCTTATCCTTGGGGGCTTCTTTCTCTACACTTGTATCTTCTTTTTCCTCATTGGAGTCCTAGATGAACACCATGCATTTGAGTGGGGGTTTAGTGGGTAGGCGTTCGGTAGGGTTGTCCTCCCTTTCAATATCTTTTTCTTCCTTTTCATCTTCATGCTCATGCCCTTCAGACTGCTTAGTCTCTGGATCCTTGTAGGTTTTAGCCTCTTCTTTATTCTCTTCTTCCTCATGCGGAGGTGACACATCTTCAAGTTTTTCCTTTTCTTGTTCTTGCTTCCTTTCTGAGAGAGGCATCTCTTCATCATGCCTGGGGCCTTCTTCCTGTTTACCGACTGGAAGTTCAGTGTTTTCTTCCACTTTGTCATCTTTTGGCTCTTCTTCTTCAAAAGGTGGTATTTCCACTTCCTCCCCAACATCCTTCAACTGCCATACCAACTTCTCAAAATCAACATCGAATGTTTGTACAATTTCAGTATCAGCACCCACTTCTTCATCGCCCTCAGAAGAATCTGTCTCCTCTCCTTCACGAACTACCTTATCAATTTGTAGATGCTGATGTTCTGGATGCTCATGGTAGTTTTCCACTTCCTCCTCGAATACCTTTGTGGCTTCTCTTTCTTATCATTCCCATTCCTCAGATATTTGTATTGTAGCTTTCATCTCAGGTGGTTCAATTGGAGGCTTTGAAATAGGAACACTAGCCATAACCTATGTCGGGGCAGCCTGGATGGCTAGATTCATTCACACTTCAGGAATCTTGGTGGGGAAATTCTGCATATGGCCATAAGGGTCCATCGTGGGTGAGTGGTGTGAAGTCTGAAATGGTACTCAACCATCTCCTTTTCTGAATTACCCGCACATTGCAAGGTATGGAGCTCATACATCCCTTGGCCGAAAGAAAGGGGATAGGAAAACCTTGCTAGATTTTTTTTGCTCAAGAGAGTGTGCACACGGTGCAACTATTGAGAAAGCTCTACCAATATTATCCAGTCATTGGGATACTGAGGCAGTTTGTTCGGTCTTTCTGAGAAGCCCTGAGCACAAATGTATGTAAACTTAGGGTACTGAATAAATAAAAAAGCATATTACTTCAAGAAGGCGTTAGGACTGTGGGAGACTCGCCTCTCAAAGTACCCCCAATCAATCTGATGATATGACCTATGAAAGCATCATTAACCCTACAGTAGTCCTTCTTGTAGTTCTTGTACTGCAACTGAAGGTACCTATCACATTTGGAGCTCTGAACAAGCCAATGTATTGCCTGCGTTCGACCAGTGAATAGACTAGGTAGGATGTGATGTAAAACTTGGAGGTCTTCTTGATGTTCATGAACTGCTCATGAAAGCAATCACTTATTATCCCTCCCTAGTAAAATGTGGTCTATGTGGTATCATCCTCTTTTCTGTAGAGAATCGGTTCAACAAAGTAGACCATCCATTCATAAAAGTACACAGCAGTAGGAAGGCCCATTACTCTGCTTAGCAAGGTTACTAGATCATGGTAGTCTTCATGGAAATCACTGCGGAAGAGCTTCGAAGGAACTTTTGTAGTGCTGCCCCTCTTCTCTTTGAGCCAATATTGATTTATAAGCTTCTTACATTTAATTGGGTCCTCATCCCATATTGCTTTGTACTCGATAATGGTTGGCAATTCCATCTCCCTGAAGGTAGGATATGGAAGGTCTTAGTTATTGCCCTTCCCGACATATCTGCCAACATGTTTCCGTTTTTGTCCATGATTGTTCTTGTTTTCGACTGGTATGCCTCCCTACAATCCATTACTAGTTTCGTGGTGACAAGAGCTAGGGGGAAGCCTACAGATTTAGCTATTCCATTGCCTCTAATCAATCTAAAATTTTCTGTCTTAGGGATAATTCTGAGGACTTTTCTTTAGGTGATTCTTGATCTCCCTCCTCTCTTCTTTCCTGATTTCAATCTTCGACTTATCCTTGGGGACTTCTTTCTCTATGCTTGTCTCTTCTTTTTCCTCATCGGAGTCCTGGATGAACACTGTGTGTTTGATGGGGGGTTTAGTGGGTAGGCGTTTGGTAGGGTTGTCCTCCCTTTTTGTATATCTTTCTTCTTTTTAATCTTCATGCTCATGCCCTTTAGACTGCTCATTCATCAGATCCTTGTAGGTTTCAACCTCTTCTTTATTCTCTTCTTCCTCATGCGGAGTCGACACATCTTCATGTTTTTCCTTTTCTTGTTCTTGCTGCCCTTCTGAGAGAGGCATCTCTTCATCATTCTTGGGGCCTTCTTCCTGTTTACTGGCTAGAAGTTAAGTGTTCCCTTCCACTTTGTCATCTTTTGGCCCTTCTTCTTCAGAAGGTGGTCTTTCCACTTCCACCCCAATGTCCTTCAACTGTCGAGCTAGCTCCTCAAAATCAACATTGAATTTTTGTACAATTTCAGTACCGACACCCCCTTCTTCATCGCCCTCAGAAGACTTTGTCTCCTCTCCTTCATGAACTACCTTATAAATTTGGAGAGGTTGATGTTCTGGATGGTCATGGTAGTCATCTGCTTCCTCCTCCAATACCTTTACGACTTCTCTTTCTTGTCATTCCCATTCCTCAGATATTTCCACTGTAGCTTTCATCTCAGGTGGTTCAGTTGGAGGCTTTGAAATAGGAACACTAGCTGGAACCTGTGCCAGGGCAGCCTGGATGGCTAGATTCAACATCACTTCAAAAATATAAGAGGGGACATTCTGCATATGCAGTGAGAATTCATCTGGAAGGGAGAGCGTAGGTATAGACATTGTTGATGTGGCTAAGGATGTATTCGGTGACATGGAAGTAGAAGAAAGCATAGAGGTAGTGGCCGAAGAAGAATCAACCACCACGATGGGTCCAGTTGGCAAAGAAGCAACAAGGTGGACCGAAATGTCTATCGCAAGTGGGGAGGTAGCCACCATGGCTTGAGAAGTTAATGAAAGAGCAGCAGTAGTGGAGGCAGCCGATGGGGAATTGGGTTGATCAACCTCCATATCTTCTCCCTCATGGAGTGGATCCTCCTGTATAACATGCATCTCAATGACGCTGCCCGATTTCTTATGTCTCTTGGAAGGCTCACCTTCCGAGGCTTTTCTTTCATATACCTTAGGATTAGGTTGTTGCTTCTCAGTCTCCTTCCTTTTCCTTGACCATGTAAGTGGAGGGGATTTTGAGGTTTCTCCTGTTGAGGCTGTAGCCGATTCATCACCTATTACATTAGGCTCACTTTCAATCCCCTCATAGGTTAGGATGACCCCTTGTTGCTTCAATCGGGCAAATTTCCCTTCAATCCATCCTTGTGCACAAGCCTCAACAAGCTTGGTTATAATGTCAAGGTCATTGAACTCTTGCTCGTCTCAATCTATTGATGGCAACTACAGGCTAGAAACTGCATTATATCGAGGATCCATGATGGTGCTCTCATCTTCTTCCACTTGATTGGGCATAGGGAATAGGTTTACCTTTTTCACAAAGTATGCGGTTATCCACATGTAATGCCTCATCCACACCTCTTTGTCATCCTGGCAGTTTTCCCAGAAATCCTCAACACTGTGAAAATGTGCATACTCAAATCCAAGCGCCTTCCTTATATGGTCATAAGGGTCCATCCGTGGGTGAGCGGTGTGAAGTATGAAATGGTACTCGACCAACTCCTTTTCTGAATTACCCACACATTGCGAGGTATGGAGCTCATACATCCCTTGGCCGAAAGAAAGGGGATAGGAAACACCTACTAGATCTTTGTTGCTCAAGAGAGTGTGCACATGTCGCAGCTACTGAGAAAGCTCCAACAATATTATCCAGTCATTGGGATACCGAGGTAATTTGTTCGGTCTTTCTGAGAAGTCTTGAGCGCAAATGTATGTAAACGTAGGGTATTGAATAAATAAAAAAGCATATTGCTTCAGGAAGGCATTAGCACTGTGGGAGACTCACCTCTCAAATTCACCCCCAATCAATCTGATGATATGACCTATGAAAGCGTCATTAACCCTACAGTAGTCCTTCTTGTAGTTCTTGTACTGCAACTGAGGGTACCTGTCATAGACTTTCAGCTCCCTACCTTGTTCTTCATTTGGAGCTCTGAACAAGCCACCATATTGCCTCCGTTCGGCCAGTGAATAGACTAGGTAGGATGTCATGTAAAACTTGGAGGTCTTCTTGACATTCATGAATTTCTCATGAAAGCAATCACTTATTATCCCTCCCCAGTAAAATGTGGTCTCCATGGTATCATCCTATTTTCCACGGAGAATCTGTTCAACAAAGTAGACCATCCATTCCTGAAAGTATGCAGCAGTAGGAAGGCCCATTACTCTTCTTAGCAAGGCTACTATATCATTGTAGTCTTCATGGAAATCATTGTGGAAGAGCTCCTGAGGAAATTTTATAGCACTGCCCCTCTTCTCCTTGAGCTAATATTGATTTATAAGCTTCTTACATTTAATTAGGTCATCATCCCACATTTCTTTGCACTCGTTGATGGTTGGAAATTCTATCTCCCCAAAGGTAGGGATATGGAAGGTATTAGTTATTGCCCTACCCAACATATCTGCCAACATGTTTTCGTCTTTGTCTACAATTGTTCTGGTTTCTGGCTGGTATGCCTCCCTGCAAGCAATTACTAGTTCAGAGGTGATGAGAGCAGGGGGGAAGCCTGCATCTTTAGCTATTCCACTGCCTCTAATCAATATAGTGTTTTCTATCTTAGGGATAATTCTGATCCTTTCCATGAATTCATCAATGTCCACACGCCCTATGTTGGTGTTAGAGACCTCTTTCCAATTAGTGATTGCAACAATTCCCCTTGGAACTGGTATTTCATTGGTCTTTATCTTCCTTTCCACAAGGAGCTTTGCTTGTTTCCTTCTCTTTATCTTTCTCTGCAACTGTCCCCAAAGGTCCTGCACCCGATTCCATTTATTCTACAAATAGAGGCAAGGTGAGCATAATCAAGCATGCAAACACAAAAGGTTAGCCAAATCCCTTCAAACAGAGTTAGAATGGATAATATAGTAGTCAAAAAATCTAACATTTATTCTAGATGGTCATTAGCAATTTACTGAAGGGACTTTGGACAGTCTGGGTCCCAAGGGTCAGACTTCCCTAGCCAGAATGTTGTTTTGAAGGGCGAACAGGGCAAGAAAATTTGAGTGATTTCTTTTGCCTTCATATTTAGATGATTTGGAAGGTCCATGGGGAAGAGGGTCCAATTTGAACATGTGGGTCAAAGTTTGTTTCCAGATTGGAAGGCATCTAGACCATCATTGGGGCATTCAGAGTCAAGAGGAGGGAAAGCCTCCTGGGGTTTTCCATTTGGAATGGCTCTGGCGAAACAATGTTTTGAGAACAGAGTTCCAGGGTCCAAGACCCGTGAGTGTGAAAGATGGTTGGTGTAACTTCCTTGATCGTTTAAGTGTTCGGGCCAAAGGAGACAGGAAGCCACTCGAGGATTTTTGTTTGGAATGGAAAGCAGTGAGCGGAAGTCTGATGGGAGCAACTTGGCGGACTGGACCTGAGATCGAGCTTGGCCTCCATATTTTCTAAGGCGAGTTCTATCAGAAATTGGGGTACCGAGCCCTGGTTGCCCACGTACAGAAGTCTGCGGACCAAGACCCGGAGGACATTAAGATTTGGCGATTTCAATTCGAATGTTAGGCTGAAAATTGAAGGGCGGAGCCCGAAGGACGGACGAAAGGAACCAAGATGTCATTTAGTAATGATAGAAGATGAACAGTGCCCCAGGTACGAAATCCCGCGAGAGTGTGCCCAGAAGCTGGGTTTTCCTTTCGACAGTTGGTTTTTTTTGAAAGTGACGGTGTTCGGAGTTACTGGGCCTAATAGTGATGAATTCCTTGGCCAAAGAATGACGTTGGGAAGGTAAAGTTTCGTGAGCATTTGAGGGTGACTTTCAAAGGTTTTCTTAAGATTTTGCCACATGGGTTTTAAACACCTCATTTCTCTCTATCAAATGCATACATTTTTAACCCCTTTTATCCTTTATTCGTTTGTAAAATCATGAAAAAAACAACAGGCAGGTAGACATAAAACTTACCACAAGAATCTAGTGAATGGAGTGGTTGAAATCGCTACTAAATGCAAGGGACTGTCATTGGGAGGCTTCAGGCTCGAGGGAGGCGTTGGATGTTGGTCTGGATCACTCTGATTCACTTTGGGCGCCTTGACATATATGAAAATGATGGGTCAAACTAGCCTATTTATAGGATTTTATGACATTAAATGCCATTAATGAATGTGCATACGATTAGTCCCAAAGTTGGTGAATTTGAAATTTGGGATTGGCCGCGGGTGGGCCGAAGTCTGGTGGCCGGAAAGCTATCAACAAATGGTCATTTGAAACTTTGCGAAGAAATAAGGGTAGCGTCGAGGATGTTGGACTCTGGGTGACACGAAGTCATTGGTGGATGACTGTTAGAAACAACAGAAGAGCAACGAAAGTCTGACAGGAGCATCCCTGCAGGCCGGGTTTGAGAGGTCTCAAAGATGCACATTTAAACTTGGTCACCGAAGACACGGAGAAATGGCGAACAAAGCACTAGGGCCTGGGACATGGAAGGATAAGATCCTTCGGCCGTTTGGAATGAAAAATACCAAAGGGAAACCCAAAATGGGAAACCCTTAAGGGCAGGCTCAGAGGGTGCCAAGGACACTGGCAGAGGAAAACTGCCAAGGGAACTCCCTGAGGACCTAGGACTTAGAAAATTTTGAGGGGTGAAACATGGTCAACCTGAGATAGGACCTTAAAGGTACACTGACCATATAGGACACTAAAACAGGGCATGAAAAATGAGGCGGCGACAAAAATGACTCAACAACGACTCGACAAGGCGAAGGAAAGAGAGGGTCCCTGTTCCGAATGGGGCATGTGTGCTGAGGGAACAACAAATGGAAACTCTACTGGGAAACACTCCTGAGTGTTATTAGGATAAGCATTCATTCAAAACTCAGAATCTCTGGTTTCACAAACCAGGGGCCGACTCCTACAAGTGAACTAGGAGAACATGGTCCTTAGTTGAGTCAACCTACGAAACATCTCAGAAGTGTGTGTTTTCCTAGTGAATTCATTCCTTTATTCGGGAACTGTGACAAGTAGTGGCCAATCAAACGAAGTAAGTTACATAAATCATCCAACACCAAAACTAACCTGGACATTGCCCTGCTGCCAATCAGACGTCCATAGCCCTAGCGGAGTTGTCGTTGTTACCCCACGAATATTGCTCTATTTCCAGCCGGGTGTCCATAGCCCTGATAGAGTTATTCACACACCCATACGGTTGCTTGATTTTAGAATTTTCTTTGCTTTCTTCCTTTTTGATATTTCTTTCTGCACTTTAGCATTTTGTTGAACCATGTAAGCACTGAAGCCTACGATGGGTTTGAGAACCACAGTGGTCACTGGAAAGGACTTAATATTTTTCACTCACCAAGTTGTCATAGCAGCTACTGCACAACCCTTTGGAAATAATTAACATGCATTTTTTGCAAGACCTGAGATGAATGTAAAAGGATTCAGCCAAGGGTCGAGTTCTAGAGCATAGTTCAAATGAGGAAATCATACCCAGAAAGCTACCAGGGACCAATAGTCGAGAATGAATGTTTAGCCAAAGAACACTAAGGACGAACAACAAAGTGAACCGTTCGTTGAATGAGCACGACCACCACAACAACAAAAAAGAAACCCTCATCAAAACAAAATAGCCGGGAGAAGAGTAAAATGGAGCAACGCAAAACAATGAAACGAAAGTAGACCAAAAGGAAACCTACTCTAACCTATGAAAAAATATTTACATGAATAGCTCTACACAAGCTCATACTTGGAAGTAATGCTTCAAATGCTACTTGTTGATAGGCAATGGGACATCCTCACCAGTAAGGGTCTTTAAGCGAAAAGCATTGTCTCTTAGAATTTTAGCTATCTTAAAGGGGTCAAGCCAAAGCTTGTCAAATTTGTTGTGTCCCCCTTTCTTTTCATGGGCCTTGTCCCAACATAAGACCAAATTTGCAATTCTAAAGGCCTTAATCTTGGCTCGACGATCGAACTATCTCTTAACTACACCCTGGTGTTTGGAAAAAAAATCTATTGCATTGTCTCCTACTTCTTTTAAGTGTAAGAGCTCAGCTAACATAGCTTCTCTACGATTTCCTCCTTCGTAAAAGTCATTGATAAACTGGAGGGTGGGGATTTTCAAGTGGATCGAAAAGATAGGCTCTAAGCCATAAACAAGATGAAATGGGGAATCACCAAGGGTGGCCTTATGGCGAGTGTGGTCTGCCCAAAGGGTGAAACGGAGCTAGGTATGCTAGTCCGTGGGATTCCTATCGAGCAACGTTTTGATCACGGTTATCAAATTCTTGTTTGTGGATTTTGAAGGGCCATTGCCTTAAGGGTAGTAGTTGGATGAGAATTTAAGGGAAATCCCATAGTCAAAAGCCCAACTATCAAATTTTAACAAAGAAAATGCAGGTCCATTGTCACACACTAATGCATAAGGACAACTGAAGTGATTTAAAATAAAGCTTTCCAAAAAATTTGTGACTACCTCAGTTGTGCATTGCCTACATGCAATTGCTTCTATCCATCTAGTGTAATATTCAAAAGTGGTTAGAATATACCTATGTCCTATGGATGATGGTGGGCTTACCGGACCAATGAAGTCAAGACTCCATTGCACAAACAGTCTCACCTCCAGAATGGGTTGCAGCGGGACAACGACATTCTTCTCCTTAGTAGCGGTGGTATGGCGTGTGACATGAGAGAACATAGCTATGAGAATCCTTGAAGACCGTTGGCCAATAATATACTGCTCTTAATAACTGATGTGTGGTTGAAAGCCCAGATCCATGACCAGTGTCGAACTTGTCATGAAATTCCTTCAGGACTCGATCTACTTCTTCTTTGCCAAGGCATCTCAAGTAGATACCTTCATGATTTATCTTATATAAAATGGATCCTTGCAACATGTAACTTCTAATTTTTCAAGTGGAGAGCATGCTTCTGAACTCCCTGTAGGTGAGGCAGGCATTTGTGATTCAACAAATAATAAAAAACATCTTCGTACCACTCCCCTGGGGAAACATCTTCAAGCTGGTATTGCTGCACTGTGAGTTCGGGCCCTACATCGGCTGCTGCCTCAACAATAACTTAGGTAAGTGCTTGTACTCTCACCAATCTCATTGGCTAGATCTCCATATCATACTCTTGCAACAACATGACCCATTTTTCCCTTCATTCGCCCAACTCATTCTACATAAGCAATGTCTTCATGGCTAGGTCAAGTACTATGGTGAACACTTTATTGCGTAAGATGTAATGTCTAAAATTTTTCACTCCCCTTACAAGGGCATATAATTTCTTTTCTACGTTGTGGTAACACAACTTAACATCCTTCAAAGGGTCACTCATGATGGCGATTGGATGCTCATTCCCCTCATTGTCTTTCTGGGTTAGAATGTTGGCACATGAATGCTCTAAAGTGAACGAATAAACGTAGAAAGGATTCAGATAGTCTAGACTAACCAACACTGGTGCTTCAACGATTGCTTACTTAATTTATTCAAAGGCTTGATTTTCTTTAGGATTCCACTCGATCTTGGCATCTTGCTTTAGCATGGTGTTGAGCGGCTTGACAATTTCAACGAAGCCTATAATAAACTTTCGTACAAAGTTAATCTTTCCAAAGAAAGATTTGAGCTCTTTCTTTCTACCTAGTAGTTGGATTTTTAGTAAGGAATGGGTGCGTTTAGGGTCAATGGAGATGCCTCACTGTGAGATAACATGTCCGAGCAACTTCCCTTCAGTAACTCCAAAGATGCATTTCTTCAGGTTAAGGGAAACTCCAAATTCACGGCACCGCTGGAATAATTTGCACAAATCAGAGACATGATCACTCTGTTGCTTTGAAAACACCATCAAATCATCCATGTAGATGATTATGAATTTCCCGATCAGATCTTTGAATGCAATGTCCATAGCGCGTTGAAAGGTGACACCAACATTAATTAGCCCAAACAACATTCGTCTATAGGAAAAAGTGCCCCACTTGGTAGTGAATGTTGTCTTGTGGCGGTCTTCGTATTACACCATCACTTGATTGTACCCAAAATAGCCATTGAGAAAGGACATTATTTGTGAACCATTAACAATCTATAGCACCTTGTCCAATGAAGGAACCATGTAATTATCCTTTTCCGAGGCTCGGTTCAGATTGTGAAAATCCACACACAATCTGATTTCTCTATTCTTTTTCCTAATTGGGACCAAGTTATCCACCCATGTAGAATGTCGAACTGGAAATATAATTCTTGTTGAAAGTAGCTTTTGCACTTCTTTGTAAATGATCGGCTCCAGTAATGCGTTTATGGGGCATTGTCGCTGTCAGAAGGGTTTCACATCAGGTTTGAGGGGAATGGTGTGCGTTATGATGGAAGTATCATAAGTTTTCAGATCTTCGTAGCTCCATGCAACCACAGCGTGATACTTTTGAAGAGCATCAACAATCCCTTTCTTTTCTTCTATGGTACACACCTTGCCAATAAAGACATTTTTTATTTCCTCAGTAGTTCCGAGGTTGTGGACATCACACTGATTGTTGATGGATTCCTTCTTGGCTTGATGGTCTTGGTCTCTAATTTGATCTAAATCAAATATATGCTGCAACTAGACCATACCCCTGGGAATTGTGTTGGTCTTGAGGTTTATGACTCCTATGTGTAATTCAACTTCTTTTGGATCAACTTCATCTATTATTTGGGTGGAAAAGACATCAGAGCTCGTGATGAACTTGAGGATGTGTTTATCATCATTGAAGACTTGAAAGTGAGTGACGTTGTTTGGAAGAGACAAAGTGGATGTCAACTCGACTGTGAAGCGTTTAAGGCCCGAAAGGGAAAGTGGCTGCAGCGTGTTGGCTGCTTGAGCCAAGGAATCAGTTGTATGATTCTAAGAGCATGGGATCAACTAAATATTGAAAGCGTCTAGACCTTCTAGAATATCCCAGACTCTATGTCTGTAGTTAGCTAGTCTTTTGTCATGGCACGAATACAATTTTCTAAATTGTTTGATTACTAACTCAGAGTCACCAAAAACTTGCAACATTTTGACATTTTTCTTTAAAGCCATAAGAAGACCATGCACTAGAGCTTCATACTCTGCTACGTTGTTAGTGCAATAAAACTGCAACCTATGGGTAGCAAGGAAGGTCTTACCCATTGGGCTGATGAGTTCGAATCCAACACTAGCTCCTTGCTTCGACTTAGACCCATCAAATTGAAGCGTCCAAAACTTGGAAAGCTCCTTAGCTCTGGGTCCAACTAGGCTCTCATTTCCTTTTGGCTGGGTGGTTGCCTCCGTGGCATTCGAGGAATGTGTCAATTTAGTGTGATTAGCAACAGGCGGTTCTACTGGCATTTCCTTCTGAGGGATAGTTGATCCTTTAACATGCTCCATTGTTGTTTGACACAGGAAACATTCAAACTCAGAGTGGGCCACGTCGTGAATTCTATACGAATTTGGTAGCAAGAGGTCCTAGAAATCCATTCGGGCACCTAGGCTAAGTTGATCTTGCACACACTTTTCCATGAACTCTCGAAATCCATCCAACAATCCCAAAGTGTCATCTTTCGGATATTCCTCTTCATCGGATTTTACCAACATTTCCGTACTATGAGGTGTATGGGCTAAATCAACTGGAGGGTTGTACTACACCAATAGGACATCTACAACCATCCCTTCTTCTTGAACCTCTGCCTCTTCTTGATAAGAAAAGGGACAATAATTCCCCAACTCTGTTTCAACAAACAATACCTCATTCATATTGTTATATTCTGTGATCATGAATTTCGTGCACAGCTCCCGATCTATACAGATCTAATTTGGCAGTCCTTTCCATGGTAGCCACATGTGAAATCTGTTGCAACATATCCATTCAATACATGGGTGAAGTCTCTTCCCAAGATGATCCCATATGTGTCGGGAATATTTGCGACTTGGATGTCAATAACCTATTGTACTCTTGGGTCTACAACAATCTGCATGGGGATTCAATTCATTTCTCCCACAATGTTAACTTCTATTTTTTCCAACTGAGTTACCTTTTTCTTTGAAGGTGTGGGAGTAATTTTGAGGGATTTGCGTACAACTATGGGCATAACGTTGGCGGATGCTCCAGAGTCAATCAGACAATTATGCAAATTCTTCCCAAAAATTCAGATGGTGGTGAGGAAGGGAGGCGTTTCCAACCTTCCTTGAAAGAGGCCCATAGGCGTGTCCACCTGAGCTACTTGAGCTTTGTTCTTATCGCCAGACTTGTATCCCTAGGGATTTTCCTATTATTCTCATCTAATTCCCTTGTAGGCTGCTTACCTATCGACTGGTTTTGAGGTGGATCCGCCTTCTTGTCGTGAATCTGCTATATAATGGTTTCCCTCGGAGGGTCTTCGAAAGACACCCTCTTAGCTAGTATTTCTTTTGTTTCCCTAGAGGACGAGGTTCCATTGATAACTCTGAAGAAGGCATGTTTGACTACAGGAACCTTAAGCAATTCAAAGGTGAACAAGCTGATCTTGACTTACTTGAACTCTTTTGCTAAGTATTTGTCCATTTGTTCAATTTCAGTTTCGAAAGCTTTTCCTATAGTGGAGCTAGCGGGTTGAGATTTTTCCTGACTTGATTAATTTTGGGATTAGCTTTGAGGATGATTTTGTGGCTAGGTTTGTGGCTGAGTTTGTGGCCTGTCCTTACTGAAGTACTAAGTGGGTGTGTGAGGAAGACTAGGATTATTGCTAGCATTAGGATCAAGCAGGGTACTAAAATTATTCGGTGGAGTTGAAGTCGTGAAAGGTCCACCTGCCTGTCTATTCCTAAGGTAGTAGGGGGTCATTCTTTGGTGGAACATGTGAACCTCATCTACATAAGGTTCTTCCTCATCTACTGGACCATTGTCTACTGAATCAAAAAGCTGAGACAAAGTTTCTTCGTTACTTACCTCTTTTACTTCTTCATTCTTGGTGACAGTAGTCCCGACCTCTAACTCGTTGCAGTTGCTCTGTGGGAAATGCACCAAATTAACCACTAGACATGAGGAGTCATAAGGCTCAAACGGGACTATATCGTGACATCCAACATTGTCCAAAAAATTTTAAACTTCAACTTGGAAAAAAATTTCCGCTATAAGGAAATTGGGACAGTCCAACTTAGAGTGTCTGCTAGTCTTGTGAATTTGGCACCATCCGGAAAGAGCTGCTTTAGAAAGATATACACCACTAGTTGTCTTTTCTGTGCTAGCAGGTTGGTCCGACGGGGTAAGAACACCCTCCTTGTTGGGCCTTATATTCCACGTCCTATTCTATCTTTTGGTTGGCCTCCTTTCAAAAGTCTAGCTGGAATTCTACCCTCTTTCATAATTTGGCGCTGATGAGGACAAACCCACCTCACAATTATCTTGGTTGTCCCAGATGAGATTGTCCTGAATGCTACATTGAGAAGCCTGCAACTGGCTATTTTGATTTCTCAAGTGTTTCATCTCCGTGGACATTTTCTTGATCATTTATGTTATCTCATCGATTCGATCCTTTTCCATGTTACTTGGTTGCGGCGCTAGAATTTGGAGAAAAACGGGCGGGGCTGCTAGCTAATTTTGATGTGCTGGGGAAAATTCTGGCCCTTGTAGGTACAATGGTGCTTGAGGCTACGGAGAATGCGCCTGCTACTGTTGGGGAATCTGATGTTAAGTCTATTGTTGTTGAGACTGCAAGTAGTGAGGAATGAGAGGTGCTTGATTCATGGGCTGGCCTGGATGAGGGACTATATGTAACTACGACACATGATTTATAAGAGGCGTATGGTGCTGGAGTGCCTAGTTAAGCCCTTGAATCTGCATAGGATGAAAAACCTACCCCAAAGAAGGAAATGGGATAGAAATATGTTTCCCCAAGTCTGTGTTGGCCTTAACAACCTCGGCATAAGCGTCCACTAGTTTGGCAGGTGGCTGATTTATTCTTTTCACAAATGTTGTGGTGAGATTGTCCTGGGTATTATAGTAGACAGTAAAAATAGCAACATCATTAAGCACATAAGGAGTTTGCAACCTCATGTATGCCTAGTGGAATCAGTCATTGAAGGAGCCTATTGGCTCATTGACTTCTCTACAAACAACCATAAACTGTTGGTACAGCTCTGAAGGGCTAATGGGAATCTTATATTTTTGTAGAAAAGCATTCATTAATAAAGCCCAAGATGTGATTGATCCCATCGGTAAGTTTATGTACAGGTAGAAGGATTCTTCCCCCAAGGAGTAAGGGAAAATTCAACATGCTACGTCTTCCCAATCCATCTGCATATCCTTCAATGTTGCTTGGAAGATCTTGATATGCTCTTTAGCTATCCTTTTGGAATCCAGAGGGTTGAACTTCGCGCAAAATCCCTCCAAGTTCTTTGGCATATCATGGTAAGTGTTGAAATGCAACAAAGAAGGGTTGTTCCCTATCCAAGCAATGAAGGGAGGCAGAGACTATATTTGTTGTTGCAGAATAGTAACTTGGGGTTGCACTAGGGTAGCAGCCGTTGGGACTGCACCTTGGACTTGAGAGGCCGGGGAAGAGGTCACCCCCGGGCTGTCAGGAAGGTGAGGTCTGAAGGCAGTTTGGAGCAGTTGAGTGGAGAATGGATGAAAGGAGGTGGAAGGTGAAGGTGGAAGGGAAGTGGATGGGATGGAGGAAGAGGAAGAGGCTACGTCCTCTCCCTTAGTTCGCCTAGCCCTTGTGGGGGGCTGCAATTCATGGAATTCCCCTTTATTTGGCGTAGACCTTAGAATTCTTTGAAATATTTTAGGGGAGAACGATCCAATTCGATCCAGCTTAACCCAACCCTCCTTCTAGGGCCAGATCCATTGATGAGGTTTTTTTCACACTTTCTCAACACAAGTAATACATAAATGCACTACCTCTCTTGAAAGGATATCTCCAACAAGTTGTTGAAAATCACCCCAACGTCTCTCAGGTGTCAAGTCATGGCTTGCATGGAATTCCTCAGTTGATATTTGATGTGATTTTGTTGGTAATCACAAGGTTGACTTACGAAGCTGGATGAAATGAAATAGATCTTGAAATGGAGCTCCTAAGATAGGAAGCTGATATACACTTTGTTGGAGGTTCCAACAACAATATGAAACTCCAATATTTTCTCAAGGTTTGGCTTTACAATGTGCAATGAACCTTAGCATAGGCTATTTCTTAAAAAAAGGAAAAATGGCAGGGAAGAGAAGAGTTTCTTGTATCTACAACTAACCATGAATAGTGATCATGGAGGTTCCTACTGTGGATAGCTTCCTTAAAACAAAATTTCACTTAACCAGAAAATTCACAATGTCATGAAATTTGTGCTATCTTCTAAGGACTACAAATATTTTACCATTCATTCACCACACACATGCATGAATACAGACAAAAGATCAGGGAAAATTTGAATTCAAGTCCAGAATAACTTTACACATCCATTTACCAACAACAAACAACAAAAGGTATGGACAAGAAAGGCATCTACACAGTAGAAATCTTCACAACCATAGAACAACATTACCAAATCTATCAAAGCAATATAAGACTAACAAAAACAACAAAGTAAATCTAACTAAATCATCTAACTATTGGAGATGAATCATGAAACATGCAAAGAAACTTAGAAATGCACCAAAGTCAATGTATTTCTATTATAATTTCAGTAACATATCATTAAAACAACTCAAATCTCTCTTGAAAATGAGAGGAGAACCCCTATTTATAGTGTCCAAAAAGTAGAATGAATTGCTAAGATTAAATTTCATTGTGTGGCAAAGATTCACCACAAAATAGGGTTCTACCTACCCCACAATATATTACATTATAAAATACATTCTTGTCCTTATCCCTATTTTATCCTCTAGTTGTAGCACTATAGCATTTTGTCTTTTTGATGATTGCCTTTGTTGCATCTATTCTGCTAGGAATTTTTCATCAATAATAGGGTTTCCCTCCTGCTTCTTTAAAGAATCATACTCCGTGAACTTCAAAATTAACAGTTGGAGCTTATCAACTTCCAAAATTTTGGATCGCAACATTTGGTAACTCCACTCCTTGGATCTGTTGGTGAGTTTTTCCTAGTCTTCATCGTATTTGGTAGCGTGGTCCCTGAATAGCTCAGATTGGGCGTTGGCGAAGGCTCAGGTGAAAAAACTCATGAAGTCAGTAGTGATCTCGCCCGACATCACATCCTCCATATTCTTTTGGAAATGAGGCTCTATCTTTTTCGGATCAATTTGGACAATAGGCATATCATATCTCGTCATTAGCTTCAAATATCGACTGCAATCTACCCAAGCATCCTTGGCCCAATCAATATCTGGATCCACCTTGTGAAGCACTTGCTCCAACCTTTCTTTTCAATTTTTGAAATCTCACCTCCACACATCTATTAGCCAATGATCATCCTTCTTGAATGCAAGCTCTTTTTCCCAAGTCTCACTCGGCAGTTTGAGGATAGCCTAAATCTTCGAGTAAGTAGACTCATACCTCCTCAAGAAGTCAGTGCAAAGTTTCCTTGTGGCCTTAAGAGTCCTTTGTACATCCAAGAACTTGTTTTCTTTCCTAATAGCACGACTAATGCCCATGTTTCCAATGTAAAAGACCTGTCGGAACCAGTTCTCCATGGTCCTATCCAAGTTCTTTCTTTTCTCGAGCTTGTCTATTTATTCTTTCAACAACAACTATGGCAGAGCCGAAGACGTGGTAGGAAGTTCCTCTGTTGATGACCACTGTTGGATGTAGGCTGTCAGATCAACCACTTGTACCTTGAGGTCATCCTTGGAGACCTTATCTTGTTGGATCAAGTGCACCACCATGGCTATAGATTCTTGAAGATGATCCACCTTTTTCTCCATGAAAGCAATTCCCAAGTTGATGGTGGAGATGTTGTAGTTGATTCCTTCTTCTCCAACCATTGGTGTAGCTACTTGCACTGTTCTGGATCTAGAGGTATCCATTGTCACCTTTGATCTAATTTTAGGATTTTTCTCCTTTTTAGTGTTAATTTGAGCTCGGGCCAATATGGCCTCCAATCTCATTCTTGGATCCTTTGGGGTAGGATTTTTCCTCTCTAGTTTCCTTTCTAGCCAGTTGGGCATTGAGGATTTTTCTTTAGGCGAGTCTTGATCTCCCTCCTCTCTATCTTTCTTTATTTCAATCTCCTTATCCTTAGGGGCTTCTTTCTCTGCACTTGTATCTTCTTTTTCCTCATCGAAGTCCTGGATGAACACAATGCATTTGATGGGGGTTTAGTGGGAAAGCGTTCAGTAGGGCTATCCCCCCTTTTAGTATCTCTTTCTTCCTTTTCATCTTCATTCTCACGCCCTTCAAACTACGCAGTCTCCGGATCCTTGTAGGTTTCAACCTCTTCTTTATTCTCTTCTTCCTCACACGGAGGCAACACATCTTCATGTTTTTCCTTTTCTTGTTCTTGCTGCCCTTCTAAGAGAGGCATCTCTTCATCGTGCCTGTGGCCTTCTTCCTATTTACCAGTTGGAAGTTCAGTGTTTTCTTCCACTTTGTCATCTTTTGTCCCTTCTTCTTAAGAAGGTGGTGTTTCCACTTCCTCCCCAATGTCCTTCAACTGTTGGGCCAGCTCCTCAAAATCAACATCGAATGTTTGTACAATTTTAGTACTAGAACCCCCTTCTTCATCGCCCTCAGAAGACTCTGTCTCCTCTCCTTCACAAACTACCTTATCAATTTGCAGATGTTGATGTTCTGGATGCTCATGGTAGTCATCTTCTTCCTCCTCCAATACCTTTACAGCTTCTCTTTCTTTTCATTCCCATTCCTCAAATATTTTCATTGTAGCTTTCATCTCGGGTGGTTTAGTTGGAGGCTTTGAAATGGGAACACTAGGTAGAACCTGTGCCAAGGAAGTCTGGATTCAACATCACTTTAGAAATATCAGAGGGGACATTCTGCATATGAAGTGAGAAAGATTTTGGAAGGGAGAGTGTCGGTGTAGACATTGTCACTGTGGCTAAGGACACAGTCAGTGACATCGAAGCAGAAGAAAGTGGAGAGGTAGTGGCCGAAGAAGAATCAACCACCACGATGTCTACCGCAGGTGGGGAGGTAGCCACCATGGATTGAGAAGTTAATAAAAGAGCATCAGTAGTGGAGGCGGCTGGTGGGAACTTGGGTTGATCAACCTCCATATCTTCTCCCTCATGGAGTGGATCCTCTTGTATAATAGGCATCTAAGTGATGTTGCCCGATTTCTTATGTCTCTTGGAAGACTCACCTTCTGAGGGTTTTCTTGCATATACCTTAGGATTAGGTTGTTGTTTCTCAGTCTCCTTCCTTTTCCTTGACCATGTGAGTGGAGGGGATTTTGAGGTTTCTCTTGTTGAGGCTGTATCCACTTCATCATTTGTTACATTAGGCTCACTTTCAAGCCCCTCATAGGTCAGGATGACCCTTTGTTGCTTCAATCGGGCAACTTTCCCTTCAATCCATCCTTTTGTATGAGCCTTGACATGCTTGGTTATAATATCGAGGTCATCGACCTCTTGCTCGTCTAAATCTATTGATGGTAGTGACAGGCTAGCAACTGCGTTATATTGAGGATCCATGATGGTGCTCTCATCTTCTTCCACTTGATTGGGCACAGGGAATAGATTTACCTTTTTCACAAAGTATGCGGTCATCCGCATGTAATGACTCATCCATATCTCTTTGTCATCTTGGCAGTTTTCCCAAAAATCCTCAACGTTGTGCAAATGTGCATACTCGGATCCAAGCGCCTTCCTTATATGGCCATAAGGGTCCATCCATGGGTGAGCGGTGTGAAGTCTGAAATGGTACTCATCCAACTTCTTTCTCTGAATTACCCACACATTGTGAGGTATGGAGCTCATACATCCCTTGGCCAAAAGAAAGGGGATAGGAAACCCCTGCTAGATGTTTGTTGCTCAAGAGAGTGTGCACATGTCACAGTTGTCGAGAAAGCTCGAGCAATATTATCTGGTCATTGGGATACCAGGGTAGTTTGTTTGGTCTTTCTGAGAAGCCCTAAGCACAAATGTATGTAAACTTAGGGTATTGAATAAATAAAAAATAATATTGCTTCATGAAGGCATTATCAGTATGGGAGACTTGCCTCTCAAGATCACCCCCAATCAATCTTATGATATGACCTATGAAAGTGTCATTAACCCTACAGTAGTCCTTATAGTTCTTGTACTACAATGTCATAGACTTTCAGCTCCCTTCCTTGTTCTTCATTTGGAGCTCTGAACAAGCCACCGTATTCCATTCGGTCAGTGAATACACCAGGTAGGATGTTAGGTAAAACTTGGAGGTCTTCTTGACGTTCATGAATTGCTCATGAAAGCAATCGCTTATTATCCCTCCCCAATAAAATATGGTCTTTGTGGTATCATCCCCTTTTCCACGGAGAATCGGTTCAACAAAGTAGACCATCCATTACTGAAAGTACACAGTAGTAGGAAGGCCCATTACTCTTCTTAGCAGGGTTACTAGATCATGGTAGTCTTCATGTTAATCACTATAGAAGAGCTCCTGAGGAACTTTTGTAGCGATGCCCCTCTTCTCCTTGAGCCAATATTGATTTATAAGCTTCTTACATTTAATTGGGTCCCTGTCCCACATTGCTTTGCACTCACTGATGGTTGGAAATTCCATCTCCCCGAAGGTAGGGATATGGAAGGTCTTAGTTATTTCCTTGCCCGACATATCTTCCAACACATTTATGTCTTCATCCGCGATTGTTTTGGTTTCCGGGTGGTATGCCTCCCTACAAGCCATTACTAGTTCCAGGGTGACGAGAGTGGGGGAAAAGCCTACAGCTTTACCTATTCCACTTCCTCTAATCAATCTGGTGTTTTCTTTCTTAAGGCTAATTCTGATCCTTTGCATGAATTCATCAATGTCCACATGCCCTATGTTGGTGTCAGAGACCTCTTTCCAATCAATGGTGATCTTAGATTGCAATGGTTCCCCTTGGAACTGGTATTTCATTTGGTCTTTATCTTTCTTTCCACGAGGAGCTTTGCATGTTTTCTTCCCTTTTTCTTTCTCTGTAACTGCCCCTGAGGGTCCTGCACCTGATTCCATATATGCTACAAACAGAGGCAAGGTGAGCATAATCAAGCATGCAAACACAAAAGGTTAGCCAAATCCTTGCAAATAGAGTTAGAGTGGATAATACAACAGTCAAAAAATATAACATTTATTCTAAATGGTCATTAGCAGTTTACTGAAGGGACTTTGGACGGTTTGGGTCCTTGGGGTAAGAATTCCCTGTCCAAAATGTTGTTTTGAAGGGCGAACAGGGCAAGGTAATCCGAATGATTTCTTCTGCCTTTAGATTTAGATGATTTGGAAGGTCCATGGGGAAGAGCATCCAGTTTGAACATGTGGGTCAAAGTTTGTTTTAGATTGGAAGGCATCTAGACCATCATTGGGGCATTCAGAGTCAAGAGGAGGGAAAGCCGCCTGGGGTTTGCCATTTGGAACGGCTCTGGCGAAAAAGCGTTTCAGGAACGAAGTTCTAAGGTCCGGGACCCGTGAGTGTGAAAGACAGTCGACGTAACTTCCTTGATCGTTTAAGTGTTCGGGCCAAAGGAGACGGGAAGCCGCTTGAGGATTGCCATTTGGAATGGCGAGTAGTGGGCAGAAGTCCAATGGGAGCAACCCAGCTGACCGGACCCGAGATCAAGCTTGACCTCCATATTTTCTAAAGTGAGTTCTATCAACAATCAGGGTACCGGGCCCTAGATGGTGAAAGGATGGTTTCTGTTTACTTTTTTGCAACAACCGAGGCGGGGCGGAAATTCAGAGGAGGGGACCTAGCAAAGGTTTTGAACACTTGAGATTGTCATTTTATTCAGTCGGCTAAGGGATGATCGGTGTTTGAAGGCTGGAAAGTAGCCTCTCGAAAGTTGTGAGGAACGATGATGTTACAACGACGGCCCGAAAATAGAAGTCCACGGACCGAGACCCAGAGGATGTTAAGATGTGGCGATTTCAATTCGAATGTCGGGTGATGAACTGACAGGCGGAGCTCGAAGGACAAACGGAAGGAACCAAGATGTCCTTTAGAAATGACGGAAGATGAATGGCGCCCTGGGGACGAAATCCTGCGGGAGCAGGCTCAAAAGCTAGGTTTTCCTTTTGACAGTTGGTTTGTTTTGAAAGTGACGGGGTTAAGAGTTATTGTGCCCGATAGTGATGAATTCCCTGGCCAAAGAATGATGTTGGGAAGGTAATGTTCCATGAGTGTTTGAGGGTGACTTTCAAAGGTTTTCTTAAGATTTTGCCACATGGGTTTTAAACACCTCATTTCTCTCTATCAAGTGCATACATTTTTAACCCCTTTTATCCATTATTCATGCATAAAATCATGGAAAACATAATAGGCGGGCGAATGAAAAACTTACCACGAGAATCCAGTGAATGGAGTGGATGAAATCACTAGTAAATGCAAGGGACCGACAATGGGAGGCTTCGGGCTTAAGGGTGGCGTTGGATGTTGGTCTGGATCACTCTGATTCGCTCTGGTCGTCCTGACATATGAAAATGACGAGTCAAATTGGCCTATTTATAGTATTTCATGACATTAAATTCCATTAATGAATGTGTGTATGGTCAGTCCCAAAGTTGGTGAATTTGAAATTTGAGATCGACTGCGGGCGGGCAGGAGTACGGTGGCCAACAAACCATCGAAAAATGGTTGTTTGAAATTTTGTTGAGAAACAAGGGCAGCATCGAGGATGTCAGACTCTAAGTGGTGGGAAGCCGTTGAAGGTTGACCATTAGAAACAACGGAAGCACAACAGAATTCCGATAGGAGCACCCCGGCAGACCGGGTCCGAGAGGTCTCAAAGTTGCACATTTAAACTTAGTCGTCGAAGACATAGAGAAATGACGAACGAAGCACCGAAGCTCGAGACGCAGAAGGATGAGGTCCTCCAGCCATTTGGAATGAAAAATTTCAAAGGGAAACCCAAAAGGGCCGACTCAAAGGGTGCCAACGACGCTGGCAGAGGCAAACTACCAAGGGAACTCCGTGAGGACCTAGGACTTAGAAAATTTGGAGGGGTGAAACATGTTCAACCTAAGATAGGACCTTAAAGGTACACTAACCATATAGGACACTAAAACAGGGCACACAAAATGAGGCGGTAGAAAAAACAACCCAACAAGGTGAAGGAAAGAGAGGGTCCCCGTTCCGAACGGGGCATGTGTGTTGAGGGCACAACACCTAGATATCAAGCTCATTGCATATGTGATGTTTGGTCATATTATTTAAGTAGATCAAACTTCTAATCATCTACCTATATAGAGCGGGGTCCAACTAGATCTAACACATCTAAGCTAGACAACATAAGTCCAAATTTAATGGGTGTTACAATTGGTTTGTAACTCTATTTGGTTTTTTTAAGGATTATATGAAGCATTTTTTTTTCAGACATGAATATTTCATATTTATTTTTTCATATTTCTATCCTAAGAAAATAGTGTATTTATTCCAAAATCATCTAAATTTTAGCAATAACAACTACTCAAAACTTTGTGAATAAAGTTGAATTGTTCCTAGTGTAGATAAGATCATAAACATCGATAAATAAGATAAATATATCCTTAGTTGAGCTGGAATAAGATAAGATCATCATGAATGACTCTTTGAAAAACCTTTTTCTTGTAGCTATGAGTCTATCCTTGAATAGCATGCCCTTGGTGCTTGCTCAAGACCATATAAATCCTTCTTCAATTTGTAAACATAATGTTCTTTAAAATGTATTTAGAAACATCTAGGTTTTGAAACATAGTCATCATCATCAATATATCCATTCAAAAAGGAACTTTTTACAGCCATTCAATAAATTGGCCAACTTTATTGAACTGGCAAAGCTAACACCAATTTGATAGTATCCATTAATTTGGTAAGTGCATATAATTTAGTATAATCAATATCATCTTGTTGAGTGTACCCTTTGGCCACTGATCTATCCTTATGCTTATCTTGAAGCTTCCATCAAATTTATACTTATTTTTGTATACCTACCTTGTACCAATAATTTCCTTACCAGGAGGTAGCTGAACTAAATCCCACGTGTCATTCCTTTCAATAATTTCTATTTCATTATTGATTTCTTCAATACACTCTTCTTTTTCTTGAGCTTGTTCAAAGGTTTGTGACTCATTATTTTCCATGATTTGATTCATCAATACATAATTCACTTTTTCTTGTGACCTGGTTTTCATTTTCTTAAATTTGAATGCAACATAAGATTTTATGGATGATTATTTTCTATCCTCCTTTCATATTTTTGATACTTTCTTGTTCCTACATTAGATGTTTCAGGTTCATTTTCTTCTTCCTCCTCCTCTTCAATTTCATCAATCGCTCTCTTTTTTCTTTTCTTTTTTCATATTCTTTGGTATATTTTGTTTCTTTACATTAAATACCATACCTATACTTATCACAAGATTTTTTTCCTATGGGATCATACAACTTTTATGCTTTATTTTTAGATCTGTAACTAATAAAAATTAATTTTAGGTTGTTGAATGCACAAGCCAACTGAGGGGGGGTGAATAATTTGTACCTTAAAACTTCAAAACCCTCGTGTACATTTAGATCCACATTAACTTAATTAACCCTTAATATGTTATGATAATTTAGCATGAAAAGAAAGTTAAAAAAAACTGAAACAAATCAACACCATACACAAGAGAACACCAAATTTACATGGAAAACCCAAGATGGGAAAAACCATAGTGAGGATTAGCTCACAATATAAAGTAACTTCAACACCAAATACAATAGGACTGACTGTCGAAGGGATCACTTCCCAAATAAAGAAACGCTCACTACCAAAATTGAAAAGAATATAGAGAAGAATGTTACATAGAGAAATCCATCTCAATGCAACAAAGAAATCCATCATAATATCATCAAGACCTTCACAACCTGATTGAATAATTGTAGACATCTTTTTCTCACTGCATCCAGTAATCTAACACATGAAAGCTTGCACTACACTTCTCAAATTTTCTCTCTAACACTCTACAATTTACATCATACTTGTCTATATCTTCTACCACACATTCCTTCAACAACTCAACTCATATTTATGCCATCTTCAACCTTGAAAACTTTCTCTAAGGTTGGCTATGCACCTCAACTGTGCAAATTCAAATTAGGTCGGTACTAAAACATTCTTGTAGTGGAAAAGAATGAAGGAGGACCACAAGAATCCTTAGATAGGACCTAAATCCATCCTTACATGCCACACCACACTTCCAAAAACAACTAAGAACCTTCACAACTAGTGTAAACACTAAGGTTAGTCGATACACGTGTAAACACCATTAGTATTTTAAGTAAACACTTCCTTTGATCTATCCATAACTCGCAGACAACAAATGTCACCTGAACACACTCCAGAATATTCCACAAACATGCTGAAATCCAACAAACTCCTTTGAAAAAAAATTCACCTGAAGAATGTACACACCTAATACATCCAAACAACTCTGCCATAGACTGTAACTCATGAAACTGACTTCCGAAGTACCAAACCTTAAACCACTTCAGCTAAAGAAACATACCAACACTATCAACAGTCCACATCCACAAGATCTAACACATACCTGTGTATAAAAAAAATCTCCCAGACACCTCTGTAATACAAAAATCACACTCTAGTGAACACAACTTCTTCTACACAACGATCTAGCACACCAAATTTATGGATACAACACCTCTGAATATCTATGATCAGAATATCCAAAGCGCATAAGCAAATCTTCAACCTAGAAGAAATGTAGAGCAACCCAAGAACACAACCCTGCAACCCAAAACACCATTGCAACACAGTGTTTCTTAGTGTTTCTTCTTTTTATCAAATTTTCTCAAAAGAACTTGTAAACCAAGCACCAAAGACACATCCTAATAATCTACAACACTTCCTCAACTCAACTGAACCAACTGCAACATATCAACTCAACCACAGATCACAAAAGCTTATCTCAACAACACTGGATGTTAACACTAGTAGCTTTACTAATGACAACATAATGTAACTAATCAAAGCATGGAAATCAACTACTAACACTAAACAATCTCCCCCAATAATGATCTTATTCCTCCTTATACAATTGACACCAATGACAAAAAAAGCTTTTTGAAATCAATGACAACACCAATATGCTCATACTTGCAATAGAGGCCTTTATCATCTAACTTAGATCTTTTTATTTTGGTATGTGTACATACACAACACACCCAAATACCTTGAAATGATCAACACAGCTTAATCCCAGACCATGTTTGTTTAGGAGTCATTCCTTTAATTTATTTTGTAGGAATTATACTTAAAAGATATAATGTTTTTGATTGATTAAGTAGGGAATAGGGCCCTGACCTGAGCAAATAGTACATCATGATAAGAACAACTGGTGGTAAGAAATAGCAAAAATAGGAAGCCCACAAAATTTACCCCCCCTAAACAAAATTCTTAACCAATTCCCATACGATCAAACATAACAATTCTATCATTCGAGACAAAAAAACCCCAATCTAGCATCAGTAGCATCCTTCCCTATCCATCTACAATATTTATAAACACCTATCATAATGTTCCTACTTAAAATATAAACAACATTATAGAAATTTAAGTTATGGAACCCACGGCCATAACCAGTAACAACAGTCCTATGAAACATAGTAGAGATAATCATCAAAAACAAAACCAAAAATAAAAGCCACACGACGAAGCATCCAAGCTATGCATCCTCGATCAGCTTCCATGCTTTCATCAGATCTTCAACAGTGTCATTCATTGTTGCCTTCAACTCCATCTTTCCAGCCAAATCTTCACCATCACCTGCTACTTTTTTCTTTTGTTGCTTCTTGATTTTTCCCATGCCAGAAACAGTCGCCATAATAGCATCAACCACCATACATACATTCTGAAACGCTTCTTCTAGGGTTTGAATTTTGTTTTCCTCTCCTTTTTCTTGCATCCCTTTCTCCAGGACCTTTAGTCTTTCCTCAATAATTACATCCACCAAATTTTTGAGGGCATGAATTTTGTTGTCCCCTGCCTTCTCATTTATCCTCTTTTCCATAATCTGCATCCTCTCCTCAAGTCTTTTAATCCTTCCATTCCCATCATCCTCAGCATTATCTTCCTCTTTGTTAGAATTTTCATCCCTCTCTCGATTATCCATAACATTTACATCCTCCTCCTCCCAATCAATCTCATTCTGCGATGCCTCCTCTTTTTATTCATCACCATTACCATCCTCGCTTTCCGCATCTGAATCCTCCTCTTCAGCCGAGTCTCCTCCCAGACTGTCAAGAATTTCTTTAGTTGAGGAATCATTTTCCTCTTCTTCTTTCTTATCAACACTGTCTGACGAACTTTGGGTACCTTTTTCTTCAAGGCTCTATGTGTTTTTCTTACTCTCTTGTCCTTTCGACACCGCCATAGCCAGTGTTTTTGACCTTCTTCCACCCGGGTTTAATCATTCCATCTCATTGTCATCAAGAATAGTAATTGTGTCCACCTCTTCCCCAAGTTCATGCAAAATCAATCTCCTCCTTTTTTTAGTCCCCATCTCCATCGAAATATCCTTTCTTTTCTTGGGTGTGACTAAGTAAATCCTTCCATAGAGCAGTGTTCAAGCTTTAGGATTTCTTACCAGAATTCTCAGGGCTTTGGGATTTTTGCTAGATTTTTTAGGCGTAGGGAGGGGACGGTCTTCAAGAAGCTCAATTTTTACCGAGCTCTGAGGTTTTGGGTCTTCAATCATCTTACTAACAAGATTTTTCTTAGGGGTTCTAGAATTTTTTTTTTACAAATTTCCCTTATGAGGCCCTGATGTAAAGGCGGATTGGCTCCATGCGTAAGAATCTGGCTAAGAGAGGAAAACAAGAAAAAAGGAAAATTTATTTTTTCCTGATGTCTAATGTGGTTGTAAATGGGAAAGTGGTATCCATGGACGAATTGGTAGTGACCTTTGAGAGTAAAATATTTCATTACAATAAAGAACACATTATGATACAGGGGAGGGAACTTAACCCTAGAGTACCCATTTTGAAATCTTTCAGGTTTTTCTTTTCCTTCAAAACATTTCTTGAAATAGTCCTGATACTTACCATTGCTGACCTTTGCAACCGTCGTCCCTTCATAAGCCAAACCCGTCCCTTCTGCAATCAACTTCACATCCACCTTAAACTAAATCCCGCCCAGATTTACTTTGTCGTCTCTCCAAGCATTTGCAAATTTGTAGCTGAGTCTTTCGTTATAGCCCTCCATAACAGTGAAATACAGAGTAAAACCCGCCTGCTCAAAAAGACCCCATAGCTCCTCATTGTTGCGAAGCGACTCAAATTTTTGAGGTCTGGTATGCTTCCTAGGATCTCCCATATTGTTATCTGAGATATGGAAAATGTGGGAATGAAAAGGAAATAAATTTTTTTACCTTCGACATCCTCAACACTCACAACTGGAAGTCTCTTTAGAAGATTAATCTTTACTTGGTAAAGGTTATTCTTTAATTGTAATTTTATTAACTTGTAGGAATATTCCAAAGGAATCCCTACAAGTCTTTTGTCTTTTTGTCATCTCACACATGTGTGAGGATGGCTTATTTTTAATTCCTTTATTAAGGAATATTTGTAACCACCTCCTTAAGAGGTGACACTTTGCACACACATAGATGAATGGTGGCATTCATTGAGTTGGGAGTTACATTCTAACTCCATTCTCACCTCTCTATTGAGGTGCCTCTCCTCTCATTCTTCAAGATTCATGCAAGCAAGCTAAGGTCAAGCTCTCCTCTTGTATTATTCTTTAGGCATTTTGCCTCCATTCATATTATTGGGGTTTTTCTGCTTTTCCCAACAAATCCTTGTGTCTCTCTTGCTTTGGTGGTGCTTGGTTTGGCTACTTCAATTTATTTGGTAATCTCTTTCATTCAAACAATTGCTCTTTATTAGTATTTTCCATTGCTGTTTTTTATTTCCTTTCATGGTATCAGAGCTTGGTATTACTAATATTTTGTGAGCTACATTGTTGAAGGTTTACCAGATTTTTTTGCACACCATTGGAGACACTCTCAAAGAAGAGAAGAAGAGCAAAGGGTCTAATCTTGTTTGTTTTATGTCTTCTAACTTTTTTTGTGCAGGAATCTTAGCTTTTAGAAAACTCAATAAGAGTTTATCTTATTTTTCAAATTTTCAATTTCAAGTTTATTTATTTCTATAGTTTATACAAAATCTAACTTGTAAAAAAAATCATTTTTTTTAAACCCTTGTGCAGGATTTCTTTTCTAAGTTTATTTTTTATTTCAAATTTCAAAGCTATTTATTTTGCATGCATATTTAGATATTTAGATTTTTGCAAAAAATTTAGAAACCCTCAAATAAAGGGTTATATTTCATGTTTTCTAGATCTGTAATTTTTTACAATATAGGCTAAATCTGTAAAAAAATCTCTATATTTTACATTTTAGAGAGAGACTAATCTGCTTTTTTGCAAATTTGTAAATTTTTTTTTCCATATTTACATGTTCAAATTTCTGTAAAAAAAATCAATGGTTTTTTAGATCTCTTTTTATAGGAAAAAGCTAATCTGCTTCTTTGTAAATCTATAAAAAAAATTGTAGTTTCTAAAAAAATTTCAAGGGCTTTAACCCTTATTCTAGTTTAGAAATTTGAAAATAAAAATAAATCAAAACATTTCATTTATTTTTCTTTATCAAAGTTGAAAAAAATTGATATATAAATCCCAAGTTTTTAAATACTAATCAATAATCAAATAAAAATTTGAAATGGGCTTCAACCCACGATTTTTTTAAAGACTTCATTGAGAATGATCCGCCCGTGAACTCCCATTTCATACTCCTTTGATAAACACTCTCTCTACCATTCCGCGACCTCTATACTTGTCTTGGCCTCTGCCGGGACCACTCCTATTTACGTTTTTTCCATTTTGCTCACTACCTCTGCAACTTTTGTCGCGGGTGACCTTTATTTGACGGATTTTATTCTTTACACTCTTTTTAACTCTTTTTTCCCTTCCCGCTAATCTTGGCTCATTTCAAAAAATTCTCTCCCGCCCGTGCTTTATCTTCATTTATATGCAATTTATATTTCTTTTAAAACTTCGAAAAAGCATGTGCTTTCTTTTAAGTGTTTAAAAAAAAAGGTCTAAAGTTCTTTTATAACTTTTCATTCGATAGTCTTCTAATGAAAAGTCTAATTATTTATTATTAACTTTTCATTAAATTATAAAAGGTTTTAGTCTTTCTTTAAATTTTAGTTTAATATATAATTTATTATTAATTATTAATATTTTCTTATAGGGAAGTTTTTTAAACATTTAGTTTAAAGGCATTTCGTTATTTTTTTATTTTTTTTGTTATATATTAATTTATATTGATAATTTTTTTAAAAGAAGAGATTATTACAAAAAAAAATTAATTATATCATAAAGAGGTTTATTTTTTTAAAAGCTTTTGCAATTTAATTCAATATTAAAGATTTTTTTTCAAATGATATTTTTTTTTCTAAAATATTTTTATTTAAAGACCACTAAATATTTTTCTTTCATGCTCAATTAGTGTTATTTCATTTCTTAAGTTGTAGAGTATTTCTTTTAGTAAAGTTTTTTTTTGTGCACTTCAATATCTTTACAATGTCAACTTTAATTCCTGAAATTAAGTTAAATTCTTCTAACTATCATTCTTGGAAGACTCACATTTCTTTCATTTTTCGGTTTAAACATCTTTTAGATGTAGCTACAGATCCTAAATCTAAACCAGGTTCTTCTGCATCCAAAGATGAAATCGAAAAATGGAATCTCAAAAATGAAGAAGCCCTTGGCCTCATAGGTATCTCTATGTCACCTGAACTTTATGTTCACATTGGGACATGTACAACTGCCTATGAAGCATGGGACAAACTCAAAACAATTTATGATAGTACAAATGAATCAAGAAAAATTCAAATTCAAGATCAACTTGAAGATTTGAGGGATTCTGATTTTAAATCTATGGATGATTTTTTATTGAAATTCGATGCTTTAAATAGTCATTTGGATGGTTTTGGGAGTTAAATTGAATGTCTTAGGTGGTGATTAAATGCTTATTCTTAAGAGGTGTCTTCCCTGAAGACAATTTTAATGGAGAATTCATTACTAATATTCATGCTCAATTACAGCTATTCCTTCTTTAGCTACTCGAAGAATTAACTTATGATATTTTTAAAATTGATTTATTAAGACAAGAAAGGGGCTAAGTTAATTCCAATTTATTTACTCTTAAGTCCCTAATGAACTTTGTATGTATCCTGAAATCATAAGCAAAATTTTAAACCTCATTCTAAACAACATTATAATTCCAAACCTCATTATAATAATGGCAATGATCCTAGAAATTTTAACTCTTCTAAGAAACCACATTGCACTTATTGTAATAAGGATGGTCATTGGCAAAATACTTGTTTTAAGAAGCAAAATGAGAAAAAGCCTATGAAGCAAAATAATCAACATCAAAATAAACCTAATAATAATAAGTTTCAAAATAATGCAAATCAATCTAGACGTGCTTTTACTTGTAGTTCTAATGTTTCTCAACCTCTTGAATGGGTTATTGATTCGGGTGCATCTCAACATGTTACTTCACATAAAGAAGTTTTTGAGTCTATGCAACCTGATATATCAAATGTTCCTCTTCAACTTGCTAATAATCATACTTGTAAAGTAGAAGCAATTGGAGATGTGAATGTTCCTAATGGTAAATTGCATGATGTTTTATATGTTCCTGAATTAAAGACTAACTTACTTTCAGTTGCTAAGCTTTGTCAAGATTATAAAATAGAATTTTACAAAGATATGTGCTATGTTATTGATCCAAAACAAAACAAGGTCATTGCTAATGCTAAATTAGACAATGATAATTTGTTCAAATTTTATGAGTTTGCTCAATCTAGATGCTCTTTAATATCTACCATTGATTTCAATGTTTGGTATGAAAGACTTGGTCATATAAATGCTAACAATATTGCTTTAATGCAAAAGCTTAATATGGTAGATGGATTGCCTAGTATTGTTCCATCTAAAATTGTATGCACAGGATGCATGAGTGGTAAGATGCATAGGGAGCCCTTTCCACATGGTCAATCATGGAGGGCAACTCATAAGTTGCACCTAGTTCATAGTGACCTTTTGGGACCCATGGAGAATAACTCCATCCAAGGATCAAGGTATGCACTTACTTTTGTTGAAGACTTTTCTAGAAGAACTTGGATCTATTTTCTTCATAGTAAGGATCAAGTTCTTGATACATTTTCTGAATTTCATAAATTTGTTGAAAGGCAATCTGGTTTTAAACTTAAAATTCTTAGAACTGATAATGGAAAAGAATATGTGAACAATGCTTTTAATAGTTATTTGAAAACATTTGGTATTAAGCATGAGCTAACTATTCCCTATACACCTCAACAAAATGGTGTAGCGGAAAGGAAGCATAGAACTATTGTTGAAATGGCAAGATGTATGTTACATGCTAAAAATATGTCTTATAAATTTTGGGCAGAAGCTATGTTTTGTGCTACTTACATTATCAATAGGACTCCTACTAAAGCTTTAAAGGATATAACTCTTGAAGAAGCTTGGTCCAGTAGGAAGCCCAATCTTAAGCATTTAAGGATTTTTGGTTCAATTGCTTATGTTCACAAACATAAACAAAAGAGGCAAAAATTAGATGCTAAATCTTCTTATCATATTTTTGTTGGTTATGATGAACATTCTAAAGCTTATAGAGTTTATAATCCTCTTACTAACAAAGTTAAAGTTGCTAGAGATGTCTGCATTGCTGAAAATGGTGTTCATGATTGTTCTAAAGTGCATAATATTGATTCTTCTCAAAATAAAGTTATTGTTGTGGAGGATAATCCTCAAGTTGAAACTCCTCTTACCCCTCCTAATGCATCTCTTACTCATAGTGATAGTGATGATGAAAATGTTGAAATCTCTACTCATGATTCTTCTTCTAGTGATGATACTCCTACATCTAAAAGAATGCCAAAATGGTTTAAAAATTTGTTGCAAGAAAGTGAGGATTATTTAGCTAAAAATCCACCTAAAAGAAGAAAGGAAAATTATTGTAATCATGCTTTGATGTCTAACATTATGAATTCAAATGATCCTCAAACTTATGAACAAGCTAAAGATCAACTTCATTGGCAAAAGGCTATGCAAGAAGAATATGATACTTTAATTGCTAATAATACTTGGGATTTAGTTCCATTACCTCAAGGTAAGAATCTTGTTTCATGCAAATGGTTGTATAAAACTAAGGTTAATGCAAATAATGAAGTTAGCAAGTTTAAAGCTAGATTAGTTGCTAGGGGCTTCTCTCAAGGTGAAGGATTAGATTATAATGAAACATTTGCTCCAGTAGCTAAGATGCCAACCATTAAATTAGTTCTTGCTTTAGCTTCTCATATGCATTGGCCTATTCATCAAATGGATGTTAAAAGTGCATTTTTAAATGGTGATTTACATGAAGAGATTTATATGTCTCAACCTTTGGGTTTCATTAAGGAAGGTAATGAAAATCTTGTTTGCAAATTGAAGAAATCAATATATGGTTTAAAGCAATCTCCTAGAGAATGGTATTCAAAGATCAATGCTTTCTTTTTATCTCAAGGTTTCATTAGAAGTAAAAATGATCCAAATTTATATATTAAGCATAGTGAAGATGATATTGTGATTATTATTTTATATGTTGATGATTTAATTATCACTTCTAGTTCTAACAATTTGATTAGTGATGTTAAGTCTCAACTCAATCAACAATTTCAAATGACTGATTTAGGCCTATTACATTATTTTTTGGGTATGCAAATTTGGCAAACACCTAAAGGTATTTTTCTTTCTCAACATATATATGCTTAAGATCTCTTAGATAGATTTAAAATGAATGATGCAAAGTGTGTTTCTACTCCTTGTGAATTAGGAACTAAATTAATGGTTGATATGGACACTCCTTTTGTTGATCCTACTTTATATAGGCAACTAGTAGGAAGTTTAAATTATCTAACTCTTACTAGACCTGATATTTCTTATAGTGTTGGATTGGTTTCTAGATTTATGTCTAAACCACAACAAACTCATTTTAAAGTTGAAAAAAGAATTTTAAGATATGTTAAAGGTACTCTTAATCTTGGTCTTTTTTATGATGCAAATTGTGATTTTTCTTTAAAGGGTTATACTGATTCAGATTTAGGAGGTGATCCCAATGATGGGAGATCCACTTGTGGTTATTGTTCCTTTGTTGGATCAGGTGCAATCTCATGGAATAGTAAGAAACAACAATCTACTTCTCTTTGTTCTACAGAAGCTGAATATAAAGGTTGTACAAATGCATCTAAAGAAGCATTATGGTTAAGAAGATTACTTGAAGACTTGGGTCTACCTCCAAAAGATCCTACTCCTTTATATTGTGATAATCAAAGTGCTATTGCTTTGGCAAAGAATCCAATTTTTTTTTTTTTTTCCAAACACATTGCTCTTCAACATCATTTCATTAGAGAGCAAATTGAAGACAAGCAAATTTCTCTTTTGTATTGTAAAGGTGAAGATCAAGTTGCAGATATTCTCACCAAAGCTCTTTGTAAAGATAAATTTCTCTTCCATTGTAAAAATCTTGGATTACAACCCATTGAAGGGTTTGATGTAACCTCCACAAGTAAAGCTTAAGGGGGGATGTTAGAAGATTAATCTTTACTTGGTAAAGGTTATTCTTTAATTGTAATTATTTATTAACTTGTAGGAATATTCCAAAGGAATCCCTACAAGTCTTTTGTCTTTTTTGTCATCTCACACATGTGTGAGGATGGCTTATTTTTTTAATTCCTTTATTAAGGAATATTTGTAACCACCTCCTTAAGAGGTGACACTTTGCACACACATAGATGAATGGTGGCATTCATTGAGTTGGGAGTTACATTCTAACTCCTCACCTCTACTTATTGAGGTGCCTCTCCTCTCATTCTTTAAGATTCATGCAAGCAAGCTAA
>VDFB02201565.1:0-26772 GCA_007258455.2 Sequoia sempervirens | reverse complement strand
ATTGAGGTCCCCATTTTGCAATGGGGCGATGTGTGGCGATCACAAGCGAGGCATCTATTGACTTTAGGAACACCAATCCACCATTAGAGGCCAATTAAAGGTTTAGGAGAGTCCTATTCCATCCATCTGTCCACCCATTAGATAAAATGTTGCAGGCTTTTCTTTGCCAAAATTTCTTTTGCTCATCAACCACAAGCCATGTATTCTTTATGGCTTCCTCTAGCAATGGCCCACTCAAATATTTGGCTGTTGGGGTCTTAAACCCTTTACCTGCAACTGTAAGGGCATTCACCAAACCTTCCCAATATGGGCTGCTTGCCACATTGAAAGGTAAATTATTGTCGTACCAAAAGTTTGTTGCTGCCATCCTAGCTTCATGATGTTTTTCCTTATTCCAACCGGTACCTTCAAGTGAAGGTTGTGCTCTTGGAACATTGCATGGAATAAAGTAATTTGGTCATGATGAAGGGCCTTGGCCAACACTAGCAGTAGAGAAAGAACTCTCAGGACTCTCACCAAAAGATGAATGTGGTTGACGGATGCTTGGACTTGGGGTACTGTTAATGTGTTTTTCGTGACCGCACCAACACAAAATAAAGTTGCCAACGGCTACCCTATTATCTCTTGATCAAAGTATCTAGCACGCTAAGATTGCAAGAGAGTTCGTGCGTTCAACTCCAAGGTTCCTTCTAGGTGGCAGATAGTCTCAGTTGGCTCGATGTGATTTGCTGGTATTTCAAGGGGACTTACGCAATTGTTCAACAATAGACAACACACAACAGATTAAAGGGTTTCATGTGGTTCAAATGATTCGGTAGGTAAGTGCAAGTTTCCTAACACTAACTAGAAATGAACTGAATTTAAATGAGTGCAGGGATAAGAGATGCTATAATTCTACTCTAAGGTGTGGGACATGGCGATCAATTCTCGCAGACTTCAACTAGGTTTTGCTTTGCCTCGCTTCGGACAACTTCCACAAAATTGGTGCAATCTTCAGAGGAGTAACTAGAGATATTCAAATCACGATTGAACATGAAGACACCATCACAACGATGCATGCCAACATATAAACCATAATCGAAGTTAAGTTCACAATGTTCCAATTGACCACGCAAGGCGAACCCACCGTCAGCGAGCCCGCTAGTGGTATGTGTTGTGACCTTTTCACACATCGCCCCATTGCAAATGGGGACCCCCCTAATTTTTGCTTCGTTTTGGTCTTTTGGCTTGATTTTGGTTAGTTTTCCTGTTGTCTCTCTCTTGTTCTATCTGTCTTTCCGGGATTGTGGCCGTCTGAATTGAAATTTTGTCTAAGTATGAGGAATTAGGGTTTTGAGTCTTTCAGCCAGTTTGAAGTCAAATGGAGTGAATAAATTGAAATTTGAGCTTGGCGTTGCAGTCAGTAAGTTTCCAGCAGGCTCCTAGCAAAATTCCATTGAAATATGACAACTTACTATTTTTAGTAAGTGCCTAATTTGGACGTTTTCTCAGCACTTTTGAAGTTCCGATCATTACACTGCATCTAGAGCACGCCAAGCTGCTTGTCTACAAAATTTGAGCTAGAACTGACAACTTTCTATTTTTAGCAAATTCACCTTCAGATGCAGATTTTAGGGTTTACATGCGAAGTTTTTCAATGCATGTCTGGACATTCTTTGTGGGTTTTTCGAGACCTACGCGATGATATAACATGCAAAGATGAGATGATGACTTTAGAAGCTACTACGACCGCCGGAGCTATTTTAGGGTTGCATGTTGGAATACGCATGTCTAGACATTCTTTGTGGGTTTTAGCAGCGATGGTGCTTAACATGCAAACCAAGATCGGGACCTTTTCAAGGATCTTCAAAGGCTATTTTAGAGGTTTGCATCGCGGGGAGCTTTTCCGGTAGCATGTCAAAGTTATTCCTTATGGGTTTTCAAGAGCTACGGTGATGTGACATGCAAAGCGAGTTAGTCGCACTAGGGAACTTACTATTTTTTAGCGGATCCTCACGTGACCCTCCCCAACGCCCGATTATCACAAAGTACGTGGAGCACATGCAATAGAAGCGAGGAGTCAAGCGAAGGTCATTTGTCGACATGCAAAATTCAGTTAGGGTTTCCGGCTTCGAGACCCAAAATGAGGGATAAAACGCTAGAATCTCCAAAAACCAGTGTATCCCATCGCGATCAGTATCTTTCAAGGAGTCCACTGTTAAAATTTGAAGGCAATCTAAGCACTTACTATTTATAGTAAGGCGCTCGAAACAAATATAAATAGTAAGTCAGCAGCGAGCCCGGTGTGAGCAATTGAAGTCATCCATGAGTCGAGGTCATTCAAATTTCAAGTCAAATGGAGTTGGGGAAGTCTTGAAACTGAGCAGTTGCTATAAATAGTAAAATACCTTCGGAAACATGCTATAAATAGCAAGTCAGCACGAGATGGCAGTGTGAACAGCTTAATTAGGTCATGAGGGCCATGTGGCTAAAATTTCAGATCAATCCAAGCTTCAGAGGTATGAAAATCATAGGGCTTACTAAATATAGTAAACAGGGGCGAGCAAGCTGAGAAATGTCTAAGTTTGAAGAAATTCCTGCTCACCTTGTCAAATGCGCCCAAGATAAGATTGGCAGGAGGATGGAAAATGTTTCAAGTGAGTTATTCCTGCTCCTACCCCAAAATGCGCCCTCAAGCTGATAGAAGCCATGGAAATTTTTCTAAGGCATGAGTTATTCCTATAGGACCCCCAAAATGCACCCTCAGTTTGGGAAGTTGATGAAAAAAAATTCTAAGTGTCAAACTTCCTGCAAGACCCCCAAAATGCGCCCTCAAGGAGAAAGGAGGTGATGGAAAATAAGCTAAGGCATGGAAGTTCCTGCTTGACCCCCAAAATGCGCCCTAGTTCCAAGAAGGTGAAGTGAAAATTTTTCTAAGGCACAAACTTCCTGCTTGACCCCTCAAATGCGCCATCATCTGGAAGAGGTGATAGAAAAATGTTTAAGTCATGGAAATTCCACCTCCACCCCTCAAATGTGCTCAAGCTAGAAGATAGGGATGAGAAAATATTCTATGTGTTAAAAGTTCCTCTAGACCCCTTGATATGCGCCCAAGCTTGTGAGGAAACATGAAAACTTTTCTAAGTATTGGTAAATGGCAAGAGACCCATCAAAATGCGCCCAAGCTTGTGAAGGGGCATGGAAAAGTTTCTAAGTATGCAAAAATGGAAGCTCCACTAGTAAAATGTGCCCAACTTGCATGATGGCACCAAAAAATTTCTAAGTGTTGAAAACTTGAAGCTCCTGCCCTCATCTGCGCCTTGGCTACTTGAGTTTGATGGAAAATTTTACTAAGTGCTTGAAATTGGAGGTAGACATGGTGAAATGCGCCTCAACTTGGGTGAGAGAGTTAGAAAAGTTTCTAAGGCATTTAAACTTGAAGCTTGACCTCCTAAATGCACCCAACCTTGAAGAGAAGAATGTTGAAAATTTCTAAGGCAAATAAACTCAAAGCTTGAAGGGTCATATGCTCCTAAGAGGTGAGGAGGAAGTTTGATAATTTCTAAGTGATCAAAGATTGAAGTAGTTACCTCTATATGCACCTTGACTTGTGGAAGGAGTTGGAAAATGTTCTAAGTATTGGAAATTGAAAGTGGAAGCCCCTATATGTGCCCATGCTAGTGATGTGATAATAAATTTTTTCTAAGACATAAAATTTCACCTCTAGAGGAAAACACGCCCAAGTTTGAGAAGGTGATGAAATTCACTAAGGCATGGATGAATTGGCAAGAAAAAGTCAGAAGGTGCCAATTTCATGAGATTGAAGAAGATTGTCAAGGCAGAGCAAGGAAAATACGCCCAGAGATGAAGAATGAAAATAAATTTGGTGGCAAAATATTTTTTTTCTAAGGTTAAAATTCAAAAATTAAATGAACCCCTTTGTTTGTAGACACATGAATTTGATGCTTTCTGAAGGGAATTTTCTTTTGGGTATCGGATATCTTTGACGAGGAGATGATTTTAAAACTTTTCACGCCTTGCCTGAGACTTTAAGATGGAGATTTTACTCAGGCGCCTGCTTGATGAAATTTTCTAGAGGAAATAAAATTTTTCTAAGGTAGAACAAAATAATTTTTTTTTGAGGCAAGAAGAGAAATAAGGTGCCTTGGCTAAAAGTTGGAGCTGGATACTTAGGTGATTTTTGATGAAATTGTTGGAGGGGAAAATATTCTTCCAAGCTAGAGTGAAGATATGAAAATTTTCTAAGGCAGGTGATGAGGCAGTTGTCTTCTAAATGCGCCCTCAGAAAGGAGAAATTTGTCTAAGGCATGAAGAATGTAAAGCTAGAGTGAAACTCAAATATTAGGATGAAGGCGTCAAGATGGCATGCAGATGTTGAAAAGGCTATGAAGAAAGCAAGGTTTGATAGAAAAAAAAAATGCTCCAGAGATCATTCAGACCTTGGAAGTCAAAGCATGAAAATTAGGTAAGTGAGGTGAATTTATATTATGGAGTGTTTTGATGCTCTTCTCCTTGCTTGTTTTGCAGGATGAACACCGAGGCCAAGGCATGATGACTTGGGGATATGAAGCGAGTACTTGGAAGAAATGGCTAAGTGTTGACCCAGTATGCACTCGATTCAGAGAGGTAGATGGTGAGGAAGAAATGCTCGAGTCCAAGACTAGAAAATCCTTCAGGCTCAGGCATTGAAGAGTTGAAGAGCGACAACTAAGAAGATCGTCCTCAAGCACTTCGGAGTTGAAAAACGACAAGGGAAAATCACCATCAAACAGGATAAAAAGTTACAGCCTTGAGGTTTCAGATTAAGAACGTGCCTGCCATACCAGTCCAAGGAGTTGAAGCAGCAATGATCAGACTCATCCAATTTGCAGTAAAAAAGAAGAACAAGAACAGTGCGAACGCGTTTCCACACAGGAATCTTCTAGAAGATGGTGGACATTAATTGCTCATTTATTACCCCACTCCTCTTGGTGGCGGTTTTAGGGTTAGGGTTTATGTGGCTCAATCTGAGCCCTTCATTGTAATTGTAATGGACTGGGCCACTATAAAAGGGGCATCCCCCCTCATTTGTAATAGATTAGATAGTAGAGATTAGAGTAGAGATAGGAAGATAGAGAGACAACTTAGAAGTAGCATAGCGTAGATTGGATAGTGTAGTTTGAAGAAGGAAAGTTTTTCCTTTGAAAGCTTTGTAAGAAATTGTTGTGAACACTCTCATAATAAAAAGGGTTTTCATTGATGATGATCTTCTTTTGTTGTGAGTAGCTAGCAAGGTTTCTTCGTCCTTCTGATTCGAGTAGTAGCTTAAAGTAGAGTAAATTTCATTTCATGCAAGTAGATAGTAATAATGGAATGTGGTGTTTGATCTAAGCAAGCTTCGCTTATCCATACCACTAGCGGGCTCACTGATGGTGTGTTCGCCTTGTGTGGTCGACTGGAAATGTTGTGGACCTAACTTCAATCACAATTTGAATCATGGTATGCATCGTTGTGATGGTATCTTCATGTCAAGTGGTGGTTTGAATAGCCTTAGTCACCTCCCTTGAAGATTGCACCGACTTCGTGGAAGCTGTCCGACGAGAGGCAAAGCAAAGTCTGGTTGAAGTTTGCTGAAGTTGAGCTCCATATCCTGCACTTAGGATAGAATTTAGGCTTTCTAAACCCTGCGCCCATTTTAATTCAGTACTTTCTGGTTAGTTTAGGAAACAAGAGCTTTATAGACAAACCTTTCGAGCATTCAAATTCCTTTCTCCACCATTGAACAATTTTGTAAGTCCCCTTGAAATACCAACAAATCACATCGAGCCAACTGAGACTATCCACTGCATGAAGGAACCTTGGAGTTGAATGCATGATCTCTCTCGCAATCTTAGCATGCTAAATACTTTGTTCAAGAGAGGATAGAGTAGCTGTTGGTGAACTTTATTCTGTGTTGGTTCAGTCACGAAAAACACATCAACAGTATGGATAAGCGAAGTTTTGTTCAAATTAAGCACCACATTCCACAATTACTAACTACTTGCATGAAATGAAATCTACTTTATTTTAAGATACTTCAAAATTCTAAGTGAATTGGAAGGACGAAGAAGCCTCGCTAGCTACTCACAACAAAAGAAGAGATCATCATCAATGAAAACTCTTTTTATTGAGAGAGTGCTCACAACAACTTCTTACAAAGTATTCAAATGGAAGACTTTCCTTCCTTTTCAATCTAAGCTAAACTATCAAACTATGCTACCTTCTATTCTATCAATCTCTCTCTATTCCTTCTTTGCTATTCTAATCCAATACAAATGAGGGGGGATGCCCCTTTTATAGCTGGCCAAGTCCAATGGATGACTTAGATTCAAACAATGAAGGGCTCAGATTGAGCCTAAACCCTAACCTAAAACCGCCACCAAGAAGAGTGGGTAATAAATGAGCAATTAATGTCCACCATCCTTCTAGAAGATTCATGTCCATAGACGCGTTCACATTGTTCTTGTTCTTCTTTTTGACTGCAAACTGGATGAGTTTGATCATCATGGCTTCTGCTTCTTGGACTGGTATGGCAAGTACGTTCTCGATCTGACTTCACTTACCTTCAATAGCTCCAATTTTGAAAATGATCTAAAGGTCCCTTGAGACAAGTGGTGGTTGGTGATGAACATCTGAATGTCCTCAGCTTCAGCATACAATTCTTTGATCCATGCAATTTTATTCCCAATCTTTTGCAGCATAAGATTGAGTGAATGGACCACACAAGGTGTCCAAAAGATATGTGAATATCTTTCCTCAACCAACAACCCTGCAGCTCTACAATTCTTTGCATTGTTCGTTACAACTTGAACAATGTTGTGGGGTCCCACTTGCTCAATGGCTGCAATGAGAATATTAGCAATAAATTGTCTATCTTTTACTTGCCCCCCACAATCCACGACTTTCAAAAACATTGCCCCTTTAGGGGACACCACTATGACATTGATCAAAGGCTGAATTTTTGAGTCCTTCCAACCATCTGAGACAATGGACACACCTGTCTCAACCCATGAATCTCTTATAGGCTTCAATGAATCTTCAACCAACAAAACCTCCTTTTCCAATAAAATGCCGCACACCTTCTCATAACCCGAGCCCTTGCACCCTTTTGGAGCTTCATTAACCGTTCTCAACATCTCTTTCCAATATGGAGAACGAACAACATTAAAAACTAATCCATTGTCATATATGCATCTTGCTACATTTTGGTTGGCAATGGCTCTACTCTCATTTTGAAATGCAAGTTCCAAAGGCCCCTTTGTTCTCTTGTTTGCAATAGGTTGTGCACTTTGAGCTTGAGAATCTGGAGTGACCATAAATGGGTGGTCTTCTACCACAATATTGGGATTAGATGGGGGCTGCATTCCCTTTGATTTTTTTTTTAATAAAGGGTGATTTCCTTTTTGGGCTTCTCGTTGATCTGCTGCTTCTTGCTTCATAATGTATTTTGCAACCGTCTCAGGTGGAATAGGTTCATTGTCTTTTCCAAGGCAAGGCTTGATGCCTTTTCCAGTTATGCCACACAAATGTGCTTTCACCCTATGGTATGAACTAGAATATTGAATATCACATCCATTGCATTTCCAGATGTAACCGCCACCATCTGGAACCGGTCTTATCATTTCAACATACTTCCATAGAGGAGAATTTGGATCTGTTTTGAACTTTGGTTTAGTTGCACTTGCGGGGCCGGAGGTAGAACCAATTGACATTGTGATTCCTATGGCAATTTGTTTTGCAAACAACATATTCAAAAGTTGAAATTTAAAAAAAAAAACAAAAAACTTGAAAACAAAATATTGATTTATAAAACGTAGCTCTTTTGAATCTTGCATACATTCATAGAAGATTGGAAAAACATAGATAAATTATAAAATGAAACAAAACAAAGTTTCAGGTTTGTAAAACAAAAAAATGGATGAAAGAACTCAAAAAAAAGGAGAAAAACTTACCTCTTTGCAAAAATATCCTTCAACAGTCTTTGTGGCAGCCAATGAACACTTGCAAATCTGTAGGAATAGCAATGCAATCGTTCGTAGAAGCTTCAATGATCAATCAACTCCTTTTGTCAATCCAACAAGCAAAAATGAAAACTCATCCTCTTGAAATGAAAATGCTTGTTTGCAAAACAAATGAATAAGAATGAGGTAGTTTAGGTGTTTAAAGTGTTTTAGAGGTCACTTTTAGGGTTCCCTTGGGCGTGGGTCAAAGTCAAACTGCATAAAACATTTAAAAAATGCAAAAAATAAACCACTTTATGGTCGCCTATCCACGTGGGTTCGCCCAGGTTTGCTCTGGGTTCTTCCCGGGTTTGTCCGGGTTCTGCATGGGCAAACCCGTCCAGGAAAAAACGAACCCTGGTCGAACCCACAGAAGAAACCCAAACCCGGATCTGATGCGAACCAAAACCCAAACCCTGCGTTTTTGGGGCGAACCCTGCGTTTCTGAGGCGAACCCGGTAACTTAGGATAACATCTTAAAAAACTGAAAGATTCCATTAAGCCCCTGCATAATCCTTGTTTGGAATTATCAACAACCACCCAAGGTGTATCTTCCAACACCGTAGATGATATTCTCTGTGAGAAGGGTTCCGTCCTCACAAAGTTCTAGATGAACTCCAGCCAAATACCTATTTCACAAAACCAAATCCCACCTCTTTGCAATGAGCTCTCTCCTGCGCCTTCTTGATTTTTTATTCCTTTCGAAATTGTAACTCCTGTGCCTTCTTGATTTTTTAAAATTTTATTTCACCTTTAATTTAATTCTTTTGGAGAACTCATAAAAAGTCACTTTCTTAATTAATTTAACTTTTCCCACTTAAGTTACTTTTGCTTTATTTAAATAATTAATTTAAGTTGTCTTTTAAATTTAGCATTTTTGACAACATTAAATTAATTATTTAGCCACAATGCTGACTTTTGAAGTTTGGGGACATTACAGTTTAAGCCTTTGCTACTTCCAAAAGAAATCTTTTTAACTGCAAAATGCATTGCATTATTAATTTATATGAAAGGGGACACGAATCTGATTGATCTTGTGTTTTCTTTTCCTCTAGCTATGATGATGTCCAATAGTGTAAATCAAGAACTTCTAATTCGTGATGGAACCCAAACCCTCACAAGGCCAGCTTAAAATTAGGTTGAGTGAATCCATATCTTCTGTACCTAAATGTATAATGTGCTAAAAAATACACATCATTGTCTCATTCTTTTGGACAAATTACACACTTTTTTTCATACTCTTGGATTGGAAGCCCAAAAGTATGCATTTTATTTGCAGTTATCAGATGCTAATGTGCACTGAAGAAAGAATTGTGTTGTTAGTAAGTAAAATTGGAAACTTTCTCTGTATCTATTTTTCTGTGCCTTCTCAAAAAACACAAAGCATGCATTGTGGCAGAGTGTCATCCTGAAAAGAGCTGGACTCTTTCCTCAGAAATGATCTATATTGAAAGAATGAATTTTACGGACTCAACATGAAGATATTTCAAAATGTCAATGTCTTGGGACATGCTTCATGACACATCATCATGATGGATCACCTATCTTGATTTTTACCCTAGATTGACTTTTAGGAGTTAAGTAATTTAATGAACGTTTAAGAAGATAAATTATTATTATTGTTTTTTTGGGTCTATGGAATGCCAATAGATTTTTGTTGAGTTTTTAAAACATCTTTGTATTTCTATCAATTTATGTCTATGGTGAATTGCCCCATCTGTAGTATCTGAAGATTTTGTGTGCAGGAGATCAATCATGCTGGAGCTGGTGGGTTATGGGCAGAGCTTGTAAGCAATAGAGGTATGGCTGAGTCTTTTCTTTAGCTGAATCCATGAGACATTAGATGAACAACATTTTTTATCTTGAGTTGTACACAGAGTCTGATAACTATTTGAAATGGCAGAACTATGAAAACTAGTAAGAAATTCAATTTTTTAATTAACTCGTTAACATGTCTCTTTCTCCTACAAGAAAAGAAAATAAAAAGTTTGATTGAATTGGAAACTGTTTACTCTTGGAGTGATTTCTTTTCTGATATAAATGTTTTGTTAGTTAAAAATTTTCTTCAGCTTTTTGTGAATAGAGAGGATCATGCACTGCTATGAAGGCATGCTATTATCAGCACTAGATATGGGAAAATTCTGTTATAAAAATCAACATAATATCTCAAACCTCCATTTGTCTAGCTTTTGCTGCAAGATACATTTACTCTAATATATTGTAACTGACATGTTTTTATCATGATATTTTTTGTTGGTTAATAGGATTTGAAGCAGGGGGACCTAACACACCATCAAATATAGATCCATGGTCCATTATTGGAGATGCAGGATCTGTATTGCTGGTGACAGATCGTTCATCAAGCTTTGAGCGGAATAAAATTGCACTGCGGATGGAAGTCTTCTGTGACAGTGAAGGAACAAACCAGTGTCCTGAAGGTGGCGTTGGAGTTTATAATCCTGGCTACTGGGGAATGGTATTTAACAATTTTTTTTGTAATTAATTTTTGCAGTTGAGTATGTATTTCTTCTATTCTATTGGAAGCATACAGATTTATTTTGTAATATGCGGAACATATATATTATTTTGTACTTCCATTTCTATGCTTTTGTGTGTGTTAATAGCTTTTTTTGTAAATGCCTGCTTGTATATACTTAACAAACTGATGAAATGGTAATAACCGATCAAAATTTAAATCGAAATCTATCCCTATATTGCTTTATTACCCACCACAACAACGTTTTAACTTTTAATAGCAAAATAGTACACATTGGACACTCTCAACCATTCTTTGCGTTTACCTTGCTGGAAGTCAGCTTTATAAACACGATTCAATATATATTATCACTTATTCTTGAATCCTTGACTAAGGGCACTACTCACCCAACATCTGATTTCTTAGATGTTCCTGTTGAATTAAGCAGAGAAATACTACAACACATCATTGATTGTGGATATAAATTTACATCTATTTTTTCATCAATTATCAAATTCTTCGAGTTACTTTATGCCATATTATTTTCATCTATTTTCATTTTTTCTTCATTTGGGGGTGCTAGCCTTCTTTTTCTTGTAAATGTTTTTCTTCTAGCTTTTAATTGTTCTGTATAGTATTTGCTCTGTATATCAACATGTTATGTTTCCATATGGAATAATAGTAGGTCTTGAAGCACAAACTTAATATAACTTTTCCTCATCTTTGCAGCTGGTGATTTTGTATGGCAATATGAAAGGCAAAACTGATCTTTAGTTGGTTGCCCAATTCTTTGGAATACTCTAATGTCATATTCTCCTCTCCCATTTTCATCTTTTCTTTGCCTTGCTATGCTAACCTTATCTATTGTTCACTCTTTTTCTGTTTTCTTTTGACTGACCTTTCTATCTATGTGATTGAATTTGTGAAAAACCTAGGTGTACCTAGGCATGATTCATTTTGGAATCAGAATTGGGTTTGGTTCATATGTGGATTCATCTAGGGCACAATTTATTGCAAATGGATTCATTTGGAATCATTCATGAATGTACCCAGGTGATTCAAGCAATGGGCGGCAATTTCAATGTGTTTTGTTTGACTTTTGACTATCAAAACCATAGTTTTAGGACTTGGACTCAGACTCGACTCGGCATCCCAAAATTTTGACTCGGACTCGGGACTCAGCAAAAAAAAAACCTCATAATTACACAAAAAAAATAAAAATTAATAAATACATTTAGAGAACATAAAAGTCTAATTTGACTATCAATTTGTCATAATTCAAACATTACACATGTCATATGGTCCTCAAACTCTCAAAATTTGAAGTTTCAGCCATTATGTTTGTTATGTTTAGGGGCCAGAAGAGTCTAAGCTTAGGACTCGGGAGTTCGAGCCTAAGACTTGGGAGTCTTGGAGCAAGACTCAGCCGAGTACTCTCCAAGACTCGGTTGGACTCGGCTCGGCCAGTTCAGAGACTCGAGAGTTCGGAGAGTTTTGCAAAGTACTCAGAGAGTCCTCAAACTATGATCAAAATTGTGCGCTAAACCCTAAACTAACTATCATCTTCTCTTGTGTTTTGTTTGATGAGTAACAAGGGAAAAAAAACATTGAGTTTTGTTTGATTAGTAAGTAGTGCCACAAATTTCCTTTGATTTTACGACCATTTTCACTTTTTGAGGAGTCAGATAGGCAACATTCTTTTATTGCGAGTGGTGGTGGGGCTCTATAATGGCCCTTGATTTTAACCCAGCAGATGATGAAATTTGGAAAAGTGCTCTCCAAGAGCTCTTGTGTAGAACGGAGCCAGCTCCTCAATAAGCTTGCCTGTTAGTTCTGAAGTTTCGCCTGAATGTCAGAGGACGCGAGATGAAGGGAGGTCAGAATCACCTTCCAAAATGATGAAAATTTGACTGTCTGAAGCCAAAAGCACCCTTGGAGGCTAGGGGCACCTTGAATTTTGAAGCCTCAAATTTCAGAATCAGGCTTTGCAGCCTCAAGGAGTTGTCAGTTTTGATCCTGCTCTTCAATGAAACTGTCAACCAGTCTTCTGGACACATCAGTCAATGAAAATCAATGGTCGAACATGGGCTCCGGTAAGGCTTGTAAAATGAAAATTTCAAGAAAATTTCTAACTCTGGAAGATGACACCTAGAGTCAAAGTTTGACTTTTTGACTAAAGTGCATAAGCGCCCCATAAAGGTGGAGATTGTGAACTGAGACTAAATATTATTTAATTCTTAGTTAACTGTTTTCAACTGAACTTAATTTTGCTTGCAAAAGGGGCGATTCATTTTTGCATGAATTGTTAACTAAATTTGGTCCAATTAGAAGCCAACGCCTTATTTAGGGCGAATTTCTCAAGCCCTTAGTTGAGTTAAGGGGGTCCAATAAGAGATTGCCATACATTTTGAGGTCCAATCAAGGTGGCACCTAATTTTAATGCAAATTATGACGACTTTAGACTTAAATTTGTTTATTTAAGTCATTATTGGCGCCATTATTCTCATAACAGGTGCAAGCAAACACGATTTTCTTGAGCAAATGAAGATCTGAAGGTGCTTCGAGTAATATTCTTCAATGTTCTTCGCAGTGCCAAGTCCAGATTGTTCACATTTTCTAGACTTCAATTTTTCAGTGCATGTAGACTTCATCGAATTCAGCTCAAGCATAGGTGACTTTTTGAGGCAGAACATACAAACTTCTATCTTCTGTCTAAAATCCTTCTATTCTTGTCTTAGGTTTTCTCTTGCATGTCAAAGAAAATGGTGAAATTTTCAGAATCTGATCATCTGGGTTTACATATTTCAGCGACAACAACAAAACCCATGTCTTAGATTTTTTCGAGAAAATTGCCCTGCTGCTTTTACTCTAGAAGCACTATGTTTTTACTTTTTTTCCAAAGATTCCTTTGCATGTGGGCCAAAAACGCATATTTTCCAAAATCGAATCATCTGGGTTGCCTTAGAATTCCATTGCCTACAAAACACATGTTCTAGATTTTCTCGGGAAAAGTTGCCCCGAGAAGCCCTAAAACCCCTACTTTTTCTTGACTGAAAAACTTTTGTATGCCTTGCTAAAACTCATATTTTCGAATTTTGAGGATCTGGGTTTGTTTAGAATTCAATTCTCTACAAGACCCACGTTTCAGAAAAATTTCTGATTTTTTTTCCCGCAACTAGGTATTTGTAGCCTCATCCAGAGCTTTTTTCAGCTTTTTTTTGAAAGTTGTCCGAACATACCCGACTTTACAGTCAAAATTCCAGATTTTCAAAATGCAATTCAATCCCATAGATTATAAGGCCAAATCGGTCTTAGTACACGACTTTTTGAAAACCTCGGACACAGACTTGGGTCGTGTCTATCTAGTGGTCAATTTGAACACGTTGGAAGGTGTTAGCAGCAATACAGTGAAGAATCTTGAGCGTTCCAGGTTGCTGGTAGCAGCGTCTATTCCTATCACGGTTTTCAATATGGAGTTTGTTCTTGCTTGCATTAAGCACTATGACTCGTCTACACGACAAATCAGATCAGTTGATGGGAGAGTCATTTGTAGCCTTAAGCTGAGGGACATGGAGAAGTGTTTCACTATTCCTCCTCGTTCAAACAATTTCACTATAGTCATTGAGGCTTGTGATAAGATATGGTATGAAGACAAAGAAAGATCCCAACGAAAAGTTGCTCAGAGATGGTTAAAAGTACAAAAGACCAACATGCCAAAGAAGGTTGGTCGTGGCGAGTTCAAGGATGAAGTTGCTATTTTGATAACTTTACTCAATCGGGTTACAAGTTAGGAGGAAGCTAATATTTTCCGACCGTGGATGTTCTATGTCATTTCTTAGATCTTTGATTGTAAAGAACATTTTGATTGGGTCATGTTAATCAGCGAGTGCATTCACCAGTAGATCACTGGATTCCTCAAAATCCACGAGTTTCACATGGTATCTTACCTGGTCTACTTGATTGCATTCCAAGGCAATTTTAGACACTTGAAGACCAATGGGACTCTTGGCATTCAACATGTTCACGAATATTACTCTCAATTGGAGTTCTCAAAGGCTGGATAGGATTTCAGAGTGGTGAATGATCACTTTTTCATGAAGATAGTCAAAGATCTCGACAACAAAATGCACATCAGGATTTCACCAGAAGCAAAATCAGGAATGGAGAGTTGGGCGGATTGGTTCATTCAATTCCCCACTTTCACATATATCCGAGCGTATGGTTACACTAGAGAATCTTTGATGCTACCGAGTTACCCGTCAGACCAAGTCCTATTTATGGAGTTTCTACGACAAGCTCTGGAGGTTCACTCTTTTCTTCATAGTCGACACAAGCCAACATTCACCTTGCCTTTCGGATGGGGTATTTACAAATGCAAGGTGGCTGCTGATTGCAAGTTAATGACGAATGAGTTAGAAAAACTCAATCTCAGGTTTCTCATCGAGAGGCGTTCCTATGATCCTTTGGGTCATTATGTAGCTTAGTTGGAATGAAGTATTGCACATAGGCCATCACTTGAGGATTTTTGGGCTAATTGCGAAGACGAATTTGAAGTGCGTCGACGTCACTACTGCAGACTTACTATTGATCAACTTGCTGATTTCCTATCAGAGGATGTTGAGTGTTTGTCTGATGATGATGAAGAGGCGTTGCTTAGTTCGTTCTTCAAAGATCAAGTTGCTCGCCAGCCACTTTGCCAACCAGATTGGTATGCCAGGGAGAGTACTTCAATTGAGGATGTGTCAAAGTCAGTTATCAAAACCAGCATGCACTTCTTGGAGAGTAAGAGAAGGCGCAAGACAGTTCCAGTCATAGAGCCACTAGTGGAAACACAAAGGGGAGAAGTACCGGAAAGCGGAAGTAGAAACAGGTTGAAAGAGCGCCTGAAGTTATAGTAGAGAGAGCCATACAGGCTAAAGCAGATTTGTCTCCTGATACACCATTTTCACCACATTCGCCTCCCATTGATATAGATTCTGAGCCTGAACCACCAATTTGGAAAGCCTCACTGCCAGTTGATCCATTAGAGGTTGATACGGCAGCAACAGTCTCTCCTTGAGTAGATAACATTGTTCATTCATGTTGGCTCGAGAGGTCCTTGGGAAGACAAAGGCGAGAGCCTTCATATAAGCTTGATTTGTCTGAGTTTGGCGATCCTTATCAGGGGAGAGCAAACAAGAAAATCAAGAAGCAGGTGCACATTGAGAAAACTTTGGAAGCAGAGATTATCATTGAAGTTGCTACGCCACTAGAGGGTAAGAGCCTGGATGAAGTTGAAGTCGGTGATTTCACCTTCGTCAAAGCAAATCTTGGTAGGAGCACTAGAGAAATAGACGTGAGCCTCTTCAGGGTTGTCACAAGTAATCTTGAAGAGCGTGTCATGAAGGACAGAGAAGATAAAGCGCTTCTTAAGGTTGAAATCAAGCAACTCCGACAGTATATTTTTGATCTCGTTCATGGAAACTCGAGCAGAGCACTAGGTCTTCCGCACCTTCAAGGGACACCTGCAGAACAACAAAAGCTGGATCAGTTAGTCAATCATGGAAAGCTCTTGGACGGCTGGATTGAAGATTTCATTGTTACAGGTCGACACTTCCTCACAGAGTTATATCAGTTGAGGTTCACTGCACATAATCTTCATCAGGGCATCCAATAGCTTGAATTGACTATAGCACAAGGCAAGGCAAAGGACCAAGTTCTCATATCTCAGTTAGAAGTTGCATATGACGCCATTGTAGAAGATGAGGATAAAAGGAAGGTTTTCATGTGGAGAGAACATCATTTCTTCAAAGTGGAAACATGTGACAGAATCTCTACAAGGTTGGATGCACTCAAAGAACGTGTTACCGAAGCTCTCAAACTCATGAGTGAGTTTATCACTCAGATCCCTTGCCATTATCTTCTTGAGGATGGTACTTACCGTGATCTTGAGGCAGTTTAGGCCGAGTTTGAGCAGCTTGTTTGTGATAGTCTAGATGGAGATCCTATGGCATCCAAGTTGGATCACTTCTCAGTGATGACAACTAGTTTCAAAAAGGAAATTGAAGAGGTCAGAGAATGCATGAGGCTGATTGCAGATGGTGAGAGGGAGTTGAACAGGCAGGTTATCATCATGAATAGCATCAAAGTGCTGGAGGAGGAGACAGTCGACCTGTTCCTTGACGAGGTGATAGCCCGTGATGGCTTGGAGTAGTCAGTCAATGGGAACCTGTAGTTATTTTTGAGGATAGAGTCAGGAGCAGCAGTTAACTCGACATCAGTCTTGAGTTCTAATTGCTGATTTTATGCACGCACATCTCATCCTTGGAGATATCTTCGCAAGAGTTTAGAATTTCAGTTAGGAGCAGTTAACTGATGTTAGTTATTAGTTATCTTTTATAAGGACTTGCATGTTGCACATGTCCAGTTCAGTTGAGTCTTGTTTCGGTTAACTGATGGTAGTTTTTCAGTTAATTGTATAGTTTACTTTATTTAGGTTTAGCAATAAAATCTTGCATGCTTGCAAGGCTGTAGTTGACTCAAGGTGATTTTAGGGTTCCCTACACCTTTGATGTCTATAAATAAGAGCGATTTGCTCATTTGTAATTAACTTTTGCTCGTGATAGCATACATGTTGTGCCACCTTGCCTATGGTATTGCTATTCAGTATCTGTTCACAAACTTTTATGGGGATAATAAATAGTTGTGCCGCCTTGCCTAAATGTTATTGTTATTGTAATGGTTCACCTTAGATTAAATATAATTGCTAGTTTGATCGTTTATTTTATGTGTGTCTCGCTAATGCAATTTGCTGTCCTGGTTGTTATTTCGTGTTGTGATTGATAGTTGTTCTTTCATATCTATGCCTTAGATAGGGGTCTCTCCTCCTTGGAATTTTAGGAAGAAGAATTATCGTTTAAGTGTTGTTGCCAATAAGCTTGTTGCATATCTACGCCTGGGATAGGGTCTCTCCTCCTTGGAAATTTACTAATTAAGTTTGTTGTTTGATGTTGTGCCTAATAACCTTCATATCAGCCTATGCCTCAGATAGGGGTCTCTCCTCCTTGGAAATCCTGTCATAAAGTTTACCGTCCAAAACATTTCCTGCTCCTAAGTCCTCATGCTTTGTTTCTCTTGAGGAAATAGGATAGATTAAAAGCATTTAGTTAGTTGTAGTTAAGATCTGCAAAACCAGAGAAAACCCTTAGCTGCAACGTTCTTGGTTTCCTTAACCTTGTGCCTCTTCCAGCTAAGTCAAAATGATAGGAATTAGATTATTTTAATTTTTCACGCATATCAGCACAAGAGGGAGCTTCCCCTCCTAATTTGAAGAGCAGTCATTACGCACTGTGCATAGTTGTCCATGGCCAATTCATACTCCAAAGGTGTGAATTGTCACGCCAACATTGTGCTTGGTTATTAAACATAGACTCAACTGAAGATGCCTTCCCACTACCACTCACCTTCCTCTTTCCTCTTGAGGCAACTCCACTACTACCAACCGTGGACGGGATAGGATTAGGCATAGATGATTGTGCACTTGGGAAAGAAGGTGACCCACCTTGAACCCCATCCAACTCCATTTGAATTCTTTGGAACTCTAATGCTTGATCATCTTTTAATGCAAGACACATTCTAACTCCATGGCCCACCTCACCCAAAAATTGAGACCTAACTCTTGTGTAGCTGCCCCTAAATTCCTTTTCGCAAACATGGCAAAACCACACCCTACTCCCCCCTAATTTTTTTTGTCTTTTGCCCACGGGTGTAATATATTGAAGGAATGTTTTTTTTTGTTTAAAGGGTGTCTTGCATAGCGTTCCATGATTGTTGAAAGGCATTGATATGGGTTTGTTTCTAAGTTGCCGGTTCTGGTGCGGGACCGGGCACGGGTATGGGATACAGGCATGCCGGTATGACGATTTTTTTTTCCTTGGGTACAGTACGTTTGGGTACGGCTATATATATATATATATATGCAAAAAAATTAAAAATATATAGAATTGTAAATACATTTGATAGTATGATATAGTATACTTCATCAATCATTAGTCATCAATTCATCATTGAATCATTGATCAATGGTAGTGATAAAGATAAATGCCAATCGATAGTTCAAAATTTCAATAGTATGTCATATATCATATATGTCTAAAGTCACGATTCAAATAAAGATCATTGCAATTACAAACTTACAATGATAATAGGGATCTAACAGTAAACCATCTAGTTATTACAATATTGGATTAATGCCAGTGTTTATACTGAAATGAATATTTTATAAATCCACTAAATTGACAAGCAACATTTAGGAAGCTGATAATGAAATAATACCTTTGAAATTAATTTGAAACCCAAGCTAAAACAGATCACAAACTGCTGCAACAAAAAAGGATGATCCTAATTGATATATGGCTCAAACTCAGTATAGGTATGGCCTGAACAAACTAACAAATAAGTTGTACAGAGGTGTTTAGATGCATCAAATCAGTCAATGATAGGTTGCAACCCTCCTAGAAACTTGGATGCTTCTTCTAGAAATTGTTACAGACTATTGCACCATAGGAAATTAACAATTTTTGCACAAGCATATTAATTTTAGTGATTCAAATTAACATTTTCTGCTTGGGAGTGTTTGGGAGTACCTTGGGAGCGCCTTGGGAGTGCCCTGGGAGTGCCCAAGAAGAACCCACAGAGAACCCAGGGCTGCCTCGGCGCTCCCAGGCCGCTCCCGTACTGAAACGCTCCAGGAGCGGGCACGGGGTCCTTTTTTGAAGAACCCGGTAACATAGGTTTGTTTGTTCTCCACTAACACCCTCACTACTTTCCCTTCTATTTTTCACTTCATCTTCACTATCACTCCCACCCCCATTGCTGCTCATGTTTTTTATATTTAGAATGCAAGTTTCAACTGAAAAATGCAAACAATAAATAAAAAAAATCAGACAATGTATGCTTGAGATTTTGCAAAAAAATGAAAAAAAAAAAGAGGGAAAAGAAATGCATACCTCTTTGGTGGATTTGCACTCCCAACAGTACTAACTTCAACCTCCTTTCCTTCTTCAAGCTGCTGTTCTTTCTCCTTCAATGGCTCCAACTTCTCTTTCTCTCAAACCCTTGGCTGCTCACAACAAACAAATGCATAAATGAATAAAAAAAGGCCTCTTTTTTCCTTATAAGATAACAAAGACAGATGGGGCCCACAATAGCCACGTAGGTAGGGCTGTTGCTTTTTTTAAATTATGTTTTTTTAAACTTAAAACATTGCATAACAAGGGGGACGACTGGCTGTCCCCGGGACGGTCAAGGGACAGCTTAGCTGTCCCCTGGCCGTTCTCGGGACAGTCAACCGTCCCCCATTTGGTCAATGTCGTTTCCCCATTTTGGGGACGGTTTCCTATTTTTTTTTCCCAAAAGGGGACGCCAGGGGACCATCCCCCTATACCCGGGACGTTTCGGAGACAGGGACAGGGCAGTTCAGGGGGGGGACGTGTCCCCAGGTTTCCCTGGTTTTAGTGGCTTAGTCTTTTATTTCAAGTTGTTTTGACATTATGACTTTATGACTTTGTGATTGGCTGTTTAGTTTTCGGGGCCACTTGGAATAGTGACTCTTGTTTGTGTGGCTTTGAGATGTGATCTAATTCCATCCATCTTTTTTTTGTGGATTGGCAGTATTTATTTTTGTTAGTAATATATAGATATATTTGATTAAAAAGACTCTAAATCTTGGAAAAGTAATAGTGATTTCCAGCATTAGTATGATGGCGGAGGCGATCAAAGGAGGAGCATGAATATTATAAGTAAACTTGTGTTATGTTCATGTTGATGTATGTTTTATGACACACCAAACATCGTAATAAAATGCCCAAAGACACTCTATCCTCTCTTGAAAACCACCGCTTATGCTAAGATTAGAAGATCATATGGCGATTCCAAGGTTTCTTTAGTCGGGTCTCGACGGTGGATAAGCTCAATGGCCGTTAGATATGTGGTAATAAACAAGGGGACTTACGTAAGAAAATCTTCACAAGTTTAGGACTTAGGAAATTTATCATTAAAGGCTCTCAATTAGGACTTTCAATTGTGGATCTCAAAAAAATGGCAAAAGGATAGGGTTTAGGAGAATCTAGTCTAGCCTAAGAACTCAAGAGACAATAAAGACTCGGTGAAGAGAAATAAACCACACTTTGTTTCGCCTCCTGTTGGACAACATACGCAAAATGGGTGCAATCTTCAAGGGGTTTGTGAGAATAATTTTCAAACCTCGAATGAGGCTGAAGTTAAGCTTCCACGATTAAGAGCTCAGGCTAACTTTACAAATCGAATGCAAATCATCCATTCGAAAAAAGTATGAGCTACACTTCACCATTGAGTCAATGCGATCAATCTCTCATTCAATTAACGACTTTCAAAGCAAATTCTACTTAATCTAACTTTAATTCTAATCTATGGCGGAAGATGATATGCAACCTCGCTTACTATTCAACAATAAGAAGTTATTCAAGGCAAATCATGCTCAAGAGCTTTTATCATTTAAAATAGTCTCAATGCGACAATACACATATTCCGTCTCCACACATTACAAATGAGGGGGCGAGCTCAATTTATAGGCTCCCCAATTACAATTCAATGGCCAAGATTGATTTCAAATCAACGACCGAGATTACAAAATAAAACCCTAATTAGGGTTTGTCACTTTCGACCAATGAGAAAATTTCATTTGAGGACACTTGTCCTTTTTGCTAAATATAAACCAACAATAAAATAGAAAGTTGTTGCATGTTGATTTGGAACAATTTGATTGGTTGGAAGATGACGAGGCGCCACCTCAGCGTGCTAGATGTCTTCCTTGGTTGCTTCGTTTTTCTTCCGCGTGCTTGCCTAAGAATATTTTCCCTGCCGATGACTTCGTCCGTTGTGCTTGTTCCTTCCTAGCTTTGATCTTGGATTCCTTTTGAGACTGGAATCTTTGAGGTTTGGAAGTCTCCCCTTGGAGTAGGTGTCTGGACTTGGAGTTGGTTGCTCTGAACTTCCTCCTGCTTGAACTGGGTTGATGTTATTCCTTTGGATTTCCCCTTTGTATTCTCCAATTTGTGCCGAGAAATTGTCTAAGTATGGAGATGTGTTTGGAACACTCTTCTTGTCACCATCTGATTCTGATTGGAAGCTCGTCTTTAATTCTTCAGGAGATGAAACCCTTCAAGAAGTTGCCCTGATTGCTTCTACAGGTCTGGGATTGTAGATGAAATCCTACCAAGATGTTTGGATATCCGTTCAAGTGTCTTGAATTTGGAGAAGAATACCCCTGTGCTTTCGCTATAATGGAGAAAATTGGAATTTCCTTTGTGAAGTATTTCCCAGACTTAGCCAAATTTTGGCTATTTTGTAACACCTTCATGTGGACCATTCAACATTTAGCCAAGGTTTTGGATGAACTTTGCCTGTGGATTTGCCGTCAATTCTGAATCTGGCTTGTGCTAAGGATTTTATTCATTTCTTCTTTATTTCTCTTCATCCTTCCTGTTTTCTATCCAACACTTAGTGAATTCTTCTAGCCAATTTTCTCATCCTCTCCTTGGGCGGACTTCACATGAGCTTGGACGTTTTCTCTCTCGGCCTAAGTCAGACTTCAAGCCACTTTGGACAAACATGCCTAGGGAGAAGTCAAACTTTATCATGCTTGTGCCATTTCTCAGTTGAGCAAAGTCGGATTTGCTAGTGGTTTCGCCATCTTATCTTTATGCTTGGCGAACCTTCTCAACACTTTGACATTTCTTTTCTTGGTCTAGGTCGGACTTTTGTATCATGTTTGCCATTGTACTCTGGATGTCTGACATACCTCTAAGCAAAGTCGACCCTGTAAAGCATTTGACATGCTCGCCTTCTAAAAGTCGACTCTCTTTAAAGTCAGCCCTATCCTTTTTCTTCCCTCACTCTATTTGGCTTGAAGTGTAGACTTGCTGCACCATTCCACGCTTTATTGTTTCTTCTTTTGAAGATTCGCTTCTATGTCGCCATCCACTGCGAAGAAATAAAATAAACAAATTCAGATTTTCTCTCTCCTGAATTCTAGCTCCGAAGTTAAATTTTTAACACTCTCTCCTGAAGTCACGGTGAATTTAATTTTTCCCATCGGATTTTATCTCTGGCCGGCACAAATTATTTTCCTCCAAAACATCGTCTGGCGAATTCGATTTTGTCCAAGGCATTTTTAAATTTCCAAGCAGTAAAAATTATTAAAATATTAAAAATATTTTAATTAATTCCAACCTGTTCGTTTTGGACCCATGGCTATTTCGATTTTCCTTCCATTTTTCTTGGCTAAGAGTGTATTTTCCAATTTTGTCCTTAATTTCGTCTAGCCAAACCAAAATTTAAGCCATTCCGTCGAAAATTTTATTGCCAGATCCCTATTTTTCTTTGCCGAGGCGAGATTTTAAGCTTATTTTGCTCTGCCAAAGTCAAATTTTCTCCTGCTCAGTCGAATTTTCTAGGCAAAATCCTTGTCCGAATGTCTTCGTTGGGCGATTTTTCTTGACGTCTGACATATTCTTCCTCCTCCTGGCCAAGGACGATCCTTCCTTTCTCTTTGCCTTGTGCATTTTTCTTCGGTCGAAGTTGGCAATTTTTTAACATTTTCCATACTTAGGCAAATTTTGTCTCTTTTCCTCATCGTGTTAGGCACATTCTGTTTACTTCTTAGCCAAATCCCAATATTCTTTAGCACGTGTTCTTTCAAACTTGGCATTTGACCTCTCGAAAGTGTCATGATACTTGGTCAAAAATCTCAACTTTCCATCCTTTAGCCTCCATACTTAGGCAAATATTCGAACTTTCCTCTGGACTTGGCATTAGCACTTAGTCAAAAATCATTCTTTTCATCTTAGGCAAACTTCCTTAGCTTCTTGGACAAGTATCATGGACATCTTTAGCACCTTGCTAGCCTCCTCTAAGTGTATGGCGGACTTCATAGATCTTTTGGACGAACCCCTTGGATGTCCCACTTTTCTAGGGCGGACCTTGAAGCTTTTTGGCACTTGTCTCTTTGGAATTATCACAACACTTAGCCAAAAAATCATTTTTTTACCCCTTTAAGCTCTTACTCTTAGGCAAAATTTCGAAATTTCCCTTGGCTGGGTACCAACACTTAGAAAAATTTTGATTTTTCCTCACTTTACATGCCTAGGCGGACTTTGGAAGGGTCAAGGATGTCAAGGGCGGACTTTGGAGGTCTTTAGGATATCCTTCTTTGAAGATGGCGGACTTTGAAGGCTGTTTGGACATGCTTTCTTGTGGATGGCGGACTTCAAAGGTCTTTAGGACGTCCCTCTTGGTAGATGGCGGACTTTCAAAGGGTCAAGGATGAGCTGGGCGGACTTCAAGACTTCTTGGCACCTCCTTCTTTGATGCATGGCGGACTTTGGAAGTGTCAAGGATATGCTTCTTTGCTGCTGGGCGGACTTTGAAGAGTCCTAGGATATCAAGGGCGGACTTTGGAAGATCCTAGGATGAGCATCATTATGCTGGGCGGACTTCAAGACTTCTTGGACATCCTCCTTAGCTGCTGGGCGAATTCCATGACCTTCCAGACCTTCATACACCTTCCTTCATCCTTCCTTTATGGCGAATTTTCCAGACTTGAGCACATTTTTCACAGATTTCACCATTTTTGAGTTAATTTTTTATGATTTCACCCTCAGATCTGATTGATCTTGAACTGGTTTTTCCAGATTTTTTGAACATTTTGGTCTGATTTTCATGCTTTTTGAACTTTTTTCCATTTTTCAATAATTTTCCAAATTTTCGATTTTCCGAGTTCTATTGAGTTTAACTTTGAGTGCTGCTGTGAACTCGACTCCTTTCTAAATATAGAAACTTTCCAAAAATAGAAACTTTCTAAAAAATCGAAAAGCAATCCTTTCCTCAAAAATAGGGTCTCAGACTACCGGACCAATACCGATCTTCGCCTCTTGGGCCTTTCCGGAAGGCTTCCATGACGCTTCCACGCACTCCATTCAAGCATGAATTAATTAATTTGGCTCGTAACCTTCGGAAGACTAACTTGAAACTCCTCAAAAGAATGACCTCATTGTAAAAAAGACAAGTGATAAGCAATGAGACGCCAAGGCAAAGTTTAAACAAGTGGGGTCCCCATTTGCAATGGGCGTATGTGTGAAATGGTCAACAGTTCACCATACCCCAAACTAGCACAATCGCCCTATAAAGCAAAGACTAAAGATACATACCATTGTTGAGAGTAACACAAAGAAAAATTAAGCTACAGACAAGTTGGCATCAATTTGAACAGGATTCTGATAATGCCCTCATACATACAGTCCATCCATGCAAGCAAAGCTAAGAAATTGGAAGCTTCCTCCTAACACCCATCAGATCCATCTCACCATTGGTTCTATCTTTGAGTTAGAGAATGTTGTTGAGTTTAATAATTTCATGATGTCATGGTTAAGTCTAGATCTGCACACAATCTTTGTTCTACTTGCCATAACTTTAAGAGGACATTTCAGTTTGATGTTTTCAATCTTGGGACTTCAATTGTGATTGCAATACATAGCAGGAGGAGCACAAGGATGATAGATAAGTCTATAGAAGGAGATGTCAAATATTGTAAATACAATTGCTTGAACACATCTGACACCCCCTTAAACGTTTATTCCACAGAAAGGTCAAAATGAGGCAACTCCAACCTTCTGTTAGAAATCCCCACACTCTAAAATAAGCTTAAACACTTACAATTGATGAGAAAGAGCCATATCCAGCTCACCCTAGGTCTCTTTCAAGGCATAATCTTCACTCATGTTAGCCCATAAATCCATAGGTCAGAGCTTTCATTCAGCACTCAGGTACACCCTTCTCCTCTGTTGTTGGTTTATGCTCAGGTTTTACTTTTGCCTCTCCAACCCCTAAGCTTACAGGTGAAGGTGTTTTCACCAATCCCTCCCAGGTGCCTTATGCAAATGGTTTTCTTAATACTTCTCAAATAAAGTGCACCCTTTTGAAAACCTACTCCCATTTCCAGCCCCTGTAAACTGTGAATTTTAGGTTGATGATTCCAAAGGGATTTTTCATGGGATTCCCTGCTTTTCTTTCTCTCTCCTAACCTAGAGACTCTTCTGGAGGCCTCTAGGTAGATACTTCCTAGTGAAAGGAAAATTCTGCAGTTTTCATTAACTAGTATCAATGAAAGCATCCTAGAATTAGCTCGAAGCTGAACTCTAAGGGTGTGGAAAAATAATTTAAGTGCATAGAAATACCTGTCAAATGAATGCAATAGAAAATTGACTGCTTACACCAGCTGTGATTTGGCCAGGAAAAGATTTAGTGAAGAATAGATCTCAATCAGTGAAAAGAAAAAGCAACAACAGGCTGAAGTGACGCACCAGCATGCACAATAGCTGTGTGCCAAATGCCAGGCCACCCACCCACAGGTTAAAAGAATAGAACCTCAGACAGGCGGGGAAGATGACACTCAATTTTTTTCAAACCATCTCCTACACCTGCAGCAACACACTAGCAATCTTTTGGGAGAGGGTGCAAATTTGGAGAAATAAAACCCCAAAACTGCCCCAAATATTCCTTCTTATGGTGGTAGGCCTTTTCCCTAGGGGACATGTTTGAAAAAGTTCTATTTTTACATCCATCCAGAGCGCTTTCCAATGTGGCAATTTTACTACTAGGCTACATATTGTGAAATGCTACTTTAGATTTCTTATGCTTTACACTTCAATACTGATCTTTACTTGCAGTTTTCTTGCTTAGAACTCTTTTGATGTAATGGATATATTTTGTTCTCTGTGCTTCATGGACTTATCAGCAAAGTTCCCTTTCTGTTTTCTTGTTCAATGACTTGGCCTTTTGTTAGCAGTTTTTCAGCCTCTTTTTTTATTGCACATTTTTCTCGTGTAAAATAAAAGGCCTTGCTATAAAATATCCACCAACAGTTTTGTTTAAAACTTTGCCTGTGCTGATAAGTTGATAACCTTTTTTTATGGTATATACTCAAAAGTTTGCTTGTATTTGCAGAATATTGTTGAGGGTGAATCCTATCGTGTTATCATGTGGATAATGTCAACTGGGTCAGTTAATCTTTCTGTTGCTTTCACATCTTCAGATGGACTGCAAATCTTGGCTTCTTCAATTATCATGTAAGTCAATTGTTCATGCAATATTGGATTTTCTTCCAGAAGCTGTAAAATGCTTCTAAATGAATTTGCAGAATTGAGATAGAAGTATACATGGAATGCTGTTCTTTTCATGATGATATCTATGGTTTTACTTTTT